>BMAO01037245.1:0-20393 GCA_019973975.1 Trichonephila clavata
TACACAGAAATTAGATTATAATCTCTATAATACAAATAAAAATAAATTTTCTGAAAATTTCAATTCAATATCTTAAAAAGAATCCATTAATGAGCTTTACCGTGAAGCTTAAAATAAAAAACATAGTTTCTCAGACAATTCTTTTAAAGATTTGAGTACAATATGAAAAATGTTCTACTAGTTGTACATTTCTTAAACTCACTATATTTATAGCTCAAACTCTCTTTAGCTTCATATTTAACTCATTTTTTAACCCTTTTGTTGTTTTCTGGAGAGTTTTATAGACAATAACAACTGTCGTGTTCAGTAAAATTTTGATGGAAAATTGCAGTTAGGATTTTTTACACAAAATTCTAATGAATGTATTCAAATAATATTTTATACGTACATAAATAACATCTTTATATGTATTAGGAATTAAAAAATTTATAATACTTTAAAAAAAAATTTAAATATGCCAAATTTCATGCAAAAACTCGATTTTTTTAAAAGTTAATGATTTTTTTTCATAAAAAAGCATTAAAGTATATAAAATATATACATGGAGATTTGGTTTTGATTCATAACACATATAGAACCAAATAAAACATGTTCTGAAAATTTAAATTCAATATCTTAAAAATATTTTGTGTAGAGATCAGCATCCGGTTTTGTAAACTCCATTTCCAGTTTACTAATTATGCTATAACTTTGCTTCTAAATATCATAGAAACAAAAACAGAGTGGTTTTTTTTATCTGGAATGTATAGGCTATAAAATAAAAACACAAAAGAAATTTTGAATTTTTTCACCATAACGGCAAATTTTGGGATTCATAATAATTCACATTGTTTGACTTTTTCGGGCACTCACATATAGGCAAATAATAATTGAAGTATTCTTTTGCTACTTTGGAATAATTTTAGTTTTATTTTCATATTGAACTTTAAAATGGCTTGCATGTCTTAAAAAAGGTATGTCTACAAAATATAAATTTTTTTTTCAATTATTAATCTTTTTAAGAGACTAATTTCTTGTAAATTTTAAATAACTTTTTTTGTAAAATTTGTGGTAGTAAATTATGGGAGTAGTAAATTGATGGAAAAGTTCTGATAAAGAAATTATTTAAAAGAGTTTAAATTTTTTTTCAATACATTTATTTTATGATTCCTTTCACTCTCATTTTCGAATATTGAACGAATCAAAATTTACTGGAAATAATCAAAAATTACTTAGTAAAATTGAATTTAATCTATTTCATGAATGTTTTTTAATTATCAGTTTGGGATATTACATGTAAAAATTACATCTACTTAAATAGTAATATTTAATGGATAGTTTGTATTATTAAAAATTGATCTACATTGTTTAAATTAGATTCATCTTATAATGAAATGCAGAAGGTTATATTTTTATGACCCTTTAAAAAAATCTTATTAAATTGATATTTTTTTATTTTTTTTAAAAAAAGAGGCGAGCTGAGTCAAAGTAAGTTTTAGTTCACAACATATTAATCTTCTAGTTTGTAATATACCTTTATTGTGACCATAGCGCTTTATTTATGTGGATGAAAATGAATGAGATATATATATATATATCAGATTCTTTATATTTAACCCAATTTAAATATATTTTATGCTTTTACTTGTTAAAAAAAGGCAGAGAAAAATTATATACTTACCGTAAAATCTGGCATATAATGCACGCCATCGTATAACGCGCACTTATACTTTTAAAAAAACAATTTTCAATTTTTATGTTTATTTGCTGTTTATGTGCACCCCTTTTTTCACGAGGAAACCTGAGATGTATGAGCGAAATGCTGTTAAAGTTTGGAAGTCATTCTTCTAAGTTTTAGTAAAAAATAGTATACATCTAGATGTACAACCCTTTAAGTGCATAAGGAATCCGTTTCTTTTAAGTAAACAATATTTTGATCTATATAGAAATCTAATTTTTTCCCTATGCTCACGTTTTTTTAAAGCTTTCATTTTTATACCTGGTATTATAACGTGCACACGTAAAATTCAATCTCATTTTTTGTGTTAAAAGTGAACATCATGCACCAGTATTTACGATACATATTACCACAACAATGCGAATGTTCAAGATAACTCGGCAAGTTGGTGACCCTGATTTTGCATGTGCCAAATTGACAACCATATGTTTTATTACATATAATTTCACCAATATGGTTGCAATATTATGAAAGTACCAAAAATTAATACAGCTTGGGTACAAAAACTCCTGTATGCAGGTATGTTGTACACAAGTGAAAAAACATAAATCTTGGTATATACTTACGTATTATCGCAACCAAATGGTGACATTATATGAAACGAAGCACCTGTTTGCCAATTGAGCACGTACAACACACAGGAAATCGGAGGGTACTTGCGTATTATCGCCAACTCTAAGTAACACGATGAGTTGGCCACCCTGATTTCCTATGTGTGGTACATGCTGAATTGGCAACCAAGTACTTCATTTCATATAATGTCACCAAAAGGTTGCAATAAGAAGCAAGTATCAATCAGGTTGGCCAGCTTGGAGAGTTATTATTAGACTTGGCATTTGTTGTGATAATATGTAATTTGTTGTGAAATTTGTTCAGTCTGACATACATGAAGCACCATTAATTTATATTATAGTTTAAAAAAACATACTTTTTTATCGAACTAAAAAGTAGGAAATAAATCTGAATATAAGAATAAAATGATTAACGAGAAAACTAATGCCATTGTGGTAAAAGCGTGGGGTCATTTGTACCACATTTTTACACTAAATCTGCATTTTGGAATAGAACTAGTAAGAAATTATAACAATTGATATTAAGCACCCCACGTTTTTATACGCAGTTATTATTTTTCCAGTTTCAATTTCTTTATTTTTTTTCTGCTTTTTTCTTGGCATTTCTAAATACCTTGTGTTCTATTTCTTTTAATCCTGGCATTCATATTTTTCTAATTATTTTTCTATAAAAAGAAAGTACTTACGTTTTTGCTTCTTAATGTAATTCCTTTCTTGCCAGGAATAAGCCATTGCTTTAAATTATTTTCATGTTGAGTTCTTAGTGGGAGACCATCATCGTTGATTGACAACTATTGGATGCCAAAATTTTATTTGCAGCGATTTCAAAACCACCTCTAAAAGATGTTTCTAGTGTATTGTACTGATAACAAATTAGTTCTCCTATATATATATTGTTCCAATGTGTGGTATTTTTTGAACTGTTGTTTTTATAAATGTGAAATTCAGGAAGACATGCCTTAATGTGTAATATTTATAAAATTGTATTTTTTAAACCTTTTAGCTTGTTTCTAAATTAAGAATGCTTTATTTTTAATTTGCACTAATTTCATTTCTGCTTGTTAGCACAAATCTTGATTTTTAATATTTCCACTCATAATTTGTTTTAAATTTTGCACATAGTTCTGAATTTTTTTAAAATATTTTATGGATGAAAATTATTCTATGGATTTCATAGACGCTTTGCACTTTCTGCCAAAGACCATTGGTTTCATATTGTAGCCTTTGTCGTTATGTTTTAAATACTCATACGGGCATAGCATATCACTTCATGTGTTATGTTACATTTTGTAGATAGTCATTTAGAAAACTATATAATTATGAACAACATTTGTAAAAATTTTACTCTAATGAGAAACTTTCAAAATTCCTCTCTGAAAAAGCTATCTATAAATTCTGCAGTAAATAATTTGGATGATTTGCATATCCTAACATGTAATTTATTTAAAACAAAATTGTTTGAAAGGCATTTTCACTCACATTTCGTAACTCAAAGACATGATTTGATAAAAAAAAATAATAAAAAGGCTGTTTATTTATGCATTTTTACACACTTAGAACTTCCTATATTTACAATAATAATTCAATGTATATTACAAGAAAACATAATCTGTTCTGCACAAATGAGGATGGAGTTGACTATAATATGGATTAGGTAGTGTTTATAAAAAAAAATTTCAAAAATCTCACTTATATTCTTGTTTATTTTTTCATGTATATATGTATGTCTACAATTTCCAGAATAAATATTTCAACAATATGATTTTGGTTTGTTTTATTATTCTTGTTAACAGTGAATAATTGAAAAAAAAGGTATTGAAAATAAAATGCTGTACACTAAGTAAAACGGCTAGGTTATGATTCTGTTGGTCTAGGATGTTATTTTTTCTTATAAATGGGTGCTGAAAACTTCTCTAAAAACTCTTTCCAGTTGGTTAAAAACTTGTGCATTTTAAATGTCTTGTTCATGCAAAAATCTACTGTTTTAGTTGTTTTTACATTCTTCTAAGGACTGAAATTTTTAAGTATTTTAATTAACAAAAACATTAACTTAAAAACTATAATATTTGTTTTCTTTGGTGATAGGAGAGTGTAAAATCAGTTAATTTAACAAAAAACGAGCTTAATTTGTAATATAGCAATGCATTTTCTTTATTTCCATTTGGATGGATGTGTTTCTATTTAAACAAAACAATTGATTAAAAGAGTACTTACACACTTGGGCCTAATAAGGGTTATTTTAGTCAGAAGGTTTTTTTCTTCAGGTTACATAATATGTAAAAAACTATTTCTTTCCGCATTGTTTTTAAATTTTTACTTTGAAAAATCTGTTATTTAATTTAAGGTTTCCTAGATATTTCTAAAAACTTATTACTGAAGAGCTGATTTTTTTTAAATAAAAGTTAATTTTTTTCTGCTTGTATATGATTTTAAGGAAACAATATAATGCTTCTAGAAACACAAATATAACTTATAATGAAACAAATTGTTTCTGGAACTATTTTATTTTAGTTACCTTTTATTAAATAGTTACGATCAATATAATTATGTATATACATATGACACACAATCAAAGTATTAAGTGTGGTCAAATAGAAAACCTTTTTTTTTTTGCAATTTTTCCATTTTGCTTTCTATATACATAATATTAAACTATTTTTTTTTGCTAATATTTATCTCTTAATTAATTTTAATTATTCTAACAAAATGGTGTAGCAAAAAAAAAGTTCTTAAAATTTAGGCCATCCCAGGTGGGATTCGAACACACGACCTTTGGATTAGAAGTCTACCGTACCATCCTTTTTGCTACAAGGACACAATGAACACTTTTGCTTTCTGTATATGCTGATGAACTATTATTTTTGTTTGTTGCTATTTACTTATTTTTTAATTTAACTAATGAATTAATATTTGAAAAAACTGTATTAACATCAAGTGTCACCCACTACAAGTATAAAAAATGTATTTGAACTTGAATGGATGAATAGAAAGTATTTTATTAACAATTAAAAATTTGAACAAGGTATAGATATACATATAGTCAAAAAATATATGTTTAGGCAGGAAGTAAGGTAATAGTAGGAACTGAAAGAAGTATTACTGCATTCTTTATTCTGAGATTTGTTTATCTTGTTCTCCTTAATGTCTTGACCTTGGTTAAAAATTACGAAATCAGTTGCCAAAAGCCCTCGTGTAGCTGAACAGTGCGACTTTAATATTCACTCACTCTCCTTAATATAATATTGGTTTCTGTTTGAAGTCCATTTTTAAAGATTTTTATTGATTTTGCTTATTTTTAATCATAAATTATTTTAATAGACTTTTTAATTTTCATTTTATACTTTTATTAAAATTATACAAAAAAGTTAAATACTACTTTACTAATTCAAGTCACATGGGAAACTGTCATCCCCCCCCCCTTCTTATAGCCCTTAGTTTGTTTTTCTTACAGAGGTTCCTTTACGACACTGATTTTAGTCCTTTAGTCTTTTTAATTCAAGAATGCAACAATTTTGCTACTTTTCCAAATACCGTTAAAAATAAAAATAAGTCTCATGGTTTTCAATACATTTTGTTTTGAGAACAATAAATAACTTTTGATATTCTCCGGTACACTATTCTACTTTAACATTTATTGCCATTATGATATTTTCAATGAAAATATTTACTTCAAATTTCCCATAAGAGGAGGATTCCATATACACTGGTTTCTTTGTCAATAATACTATACATTTGTCTAATCCAAACAATTTTATTTTAAAATATTTCTTCTATTTCCCCCGGTCTGTTTGAAACTCCTGTGAGTAAAAAAATTGATATCAGTTACGAAAATAATTCAAATAGTTACAAATCTTCAAGATAAAATGTTCTTTCAACATACATACGTTCAAAAACAAACGTTTAAGACAATGTATTTGATGACGGAAATTTTTTCAAAATTTTAAAGTTATGAAAAATGTTGAGAACAAATTATTTTCGTTAAAAATACGTAATGCTAATGTAATTGAATGTCGAGCAATAACTTAATTCGGTCCAATGATAAATGTGGTGTCCTATCTGATGTATCGAAGTCCGCTGTTAAAGATAAGTTTCTCATCTCACGAGCAAGCTTCCTGCATCATTAAAATCAGAAATTGGACCTTTAAGGGACTGAAATATTTCGACCTTAGAATGGTACGAAATGGTAATCGAAAAGCAAAACTTAAATAATCCAAATTTTGGTGTAAAAGAAGTTCAATCCAAGGAATGAACTTCCTGAAATTAATTTAGAATTAAAAAATGGTGTCACAAGGATATTTATAGCACCCAATTGATTGCGACCTTATCTCTCTTTCATTTTTAAATACACAGGTGATTCACTACCATACTGAAGAATTTGCAGGGTGTGTAAATACATAACTTTCGATTCTCCAAATTGACGTATAAATGGAATTCAAACCATTGAATAAGTTTAACTTAGTTAAAGATTAAAATGTACTTAGTTGAAGATTAAAATGCACTTAGTTAAAGATTAAAATGATACAATAAGAATGATATCCACAGCAAATAATTGATTGTGATATATTCTTTCTTTCATTTACTTCTAAATAAATCGGGGAAAGAAGCCGAAAAAGCGGTGCAGAGTTGTTTATGCATGTATATATATCTTAAATATATTTTCCAAAGTATTCTTTAACACAATGATTTACTGTGTCCGGTGAATTTTTAAATATATTAACCTCTAATCTCTATTATTTCGTATTTCTGTGATTACTACAATTTTTATTAATTCTTTAAAGATATTAATGCATCCTTTCTGAATGAAACTCCCATAGATTTAGTTTCTATATCCGAAATAGTATATTTATGTGTAATTAAAGCTCTTATTTCATCAGTAAATCGATAAATTATTTGTTTAATTTTATGCTCAGCGATATCATTAGGACCGTTAATTCTCTGCACTAATGTATTAATTTTTTTCAATCCAATCTTTTTCATCCGTTTGATTACCATTTCTTTTATTGGAATCTGATAACCTTGGTATATGTTGGCAAGGCTTCATTTTTGTATTGTATTTTTGCATTTAATTTTAAAAATTCGACTTCCTGATGTTTTTCACATACCTTTGGAATCACTAAGTGTTTATTGCCAAATGCCTATTTTCCTTTGAATTGCTTCTCTTGATAGTTTTATGAAAAGAGTATGATTTATTATTAAAATGGAAAAAACTGACAATATAATAATTTCCAACAATTAAACCACAGTCTTGACGCATAAAAAAACTGATTTTTAAACATTTCAAAAGGAGTAGGAACTTTTCATGGTACATTCGATTCTATTTAATTAATTTTGTTTTACAATTATTTATTTAAAAAAATTGAGATAAATTTAAATTATAAGTCCATTTTCAAATGGATTAAGCCGAATCATTATCTTATATTAATGTGTGTGAGGTAATCTTTAAAAGTAATTTCAATACCGTTTTATTTTCATTTTTACAATATACGAAAAGAAGTCTGGAGGAATCAAAACGAATTATATATTGTATTTTTCGAAATTATATACAATTGTTGATTTAAATATTTTAAAATGACCCAGAAACCAAAGAAATATGTTTTAATGATTTAATATAATTTTATGAACATTTTGTAGTTGCTTCAAATTGAAATGATTTTTAAATAAATTTATACCACACCCTTTTTTAGTGATACAAAAAATATTTACTCTGGGTAGATAGATGTCAAATTGCCTTCATATAAATATGTGTGAATGACAGCTGTTACTGGTAGGATTACACTTTGTGTGTGTTTGACTCGCAAATTTGTGTTTCTATCAGACGATGAGGATTATACCTGAATTGATCCGCAAATATCTACTGGCACCTTAGGCATATGCCAGCATTTCAACTCAATACTTTCACACAATTGGTAAATGATTTAAAATGTCAATAGATTTTTCACAGCGTTTCCCCATTTTATAAATTATGATATAGATCAAAAAGTTATTTTTTTTAAAATTAAGACTAAAGAATCAATTTCTACAACAAAATAACTAACAAATTACTGTAATGCATTTCCAGGTCAGGATAAAATCTGCTCAGTACAAAGACATTACCTGTTTGTGTCTCATTGATAAGAGATTCCGTATGTGACCATAGGATGATTGAACTGGAAATCCTTGTTTACATTCTTAAATACAGACTTCCTCATTTTCAAGACAGAAAAATCCGACTTAAAACGCTTCCAAACGTTTTGTTAATCCCGTATTCCTTATCTCTATGGTCTTCTTAACTCATACTCAAGGAGAACTCTTAAACTTGTGACGGATCTATACGCGACCTTCAATTATCAATTCATTTTGGGTATTCTCTTGTGTCAGCAAATTTTAACCAATCTTCTCCTAAAGAACGAAACGGGGTATTCAAATTAAGTGTATGATATATATGCCTACTTCGCGAGTTTAAGAGTTACTGAATTGTGAGTGGATTAGAAGTGAAGAGAATAGTGAATAGTTAGTGAATTGGCAGTGAAGGGAAGAGGTAAAGAGAAAGTTACAAAGTCAAACAGTTAGCTAACAAATGGTGACAAGATAGTTACAGGGTAAAAGATTATACTCAGAAAGCGTTAAAGATAAGTTGGATTGAATAGAAGACTGCCTAAGTTCAGGTACTGTCAACTTCATATTACATGGATGTTTCAAGTGTTAAAATGGTTAGGCAGATATTGAGTATTTATCTTTCGTGTAAAGTAAGGCAGAGCCGCATTTTTGAACACATTCTCCCCAAAACGCGAATCTCAGGTCTTTTCTCTGTTTCTTGAATGAAATATCCTATTTAAAGTATTATCTTTGTTTGAGTCAGTTATAGTGATAAATAAAATAATTGGAATTTATCACGTCGAATGATCCTTTAATTCCTTCCATACCTTTAGCTGGGCCACAGGATAGAAGGAATTTAGGCTCGTTTCAAGCTCCATAGCTAAGTCCTTGGATCCATTCTTTTTACCAGATTTCTATTTCTATGAATACAAAGAAACGCAGTTTTCCCAATGTTCCACGGTGGTCCTTTAAACTTAGTTGAATACGAAGAAAGGTGAATGCTTCCAGACGTAGTTTCCAACGTGTAGATTTCAACGTGCTTTCAATCAAGTTTTAAGGGAAGTCGTTAAATCTGTGTATCTCAGTTACAGAAGAGATGGTGCAGTCTCTGAACCACCACAGAGGTCAACTCCTAGCAGTTAATGAAGTTTCCAGAAGATGTCAGAAGCTAATTGTACGCAATTAATTTATGCACCACAGTTCATTCTTTAATAAGCAATGAATCTATTAAGTGGTATTTTTTTTTTGTTGAAAAAAGTGACTGTGTTGTGTACTTTTAAGTGTAAGTAAAAGTTATTCTTGTGACATTTGATACAAATCAGAAGATAAGTACATATATTACACTGCGAGAAACGATCTTCAAAACTGAGAGCAAACAGCTCACTTTTGAGTACTTCACATTCTCAAAATAGCTCCGATGCACGCTTACTCAAATCTGAGAATCGGATATTCTCATATCGAGACACAAGTACATTCTCATTTTTGAACCTGTTACCGGATCAAATTTTTGAGAACGAAAGATCGATATGAGTATATAATGCACTCATATTTGAATCTGTTAATGTATCAAATATGAGTTAAAACAATAAAATGAGTATGAATAGCATTTATTTTCGGTACTGTTGATCTAATATGAATTTTTAACAGAAAAATATTTATTAACCCAAATCTTAAGGGATTTAAAAATGTGATACCTGAGTTGTAAATTTTCACTTTCTACATCTTACGTATTATTTTATTTTCATTTCATGAAATTTTTACACTTAACTTCGAAATCAAAATTCATTTTACATTTATTGTGTGTAACAAAATGGTACTCGCATATTATCGCGAAAGTGCCTAAGTTAAAGATAACTCGCCAAATTTTGGCAGTAACGATTTCGCATGTGTCCTACGCGCTGAATTAGCAACCATGTACTTCGTTTTATATAATGTCGCCAATACGGTGGCGACAATACGCAAGTATCAACAAAAATATTACTTTTCGAGAAAAAAAAATGCAACTATTATTTGATCACAAACTGCATGTCTTCGAACTTTTACCGCAAATATAAATCTTTGAAAATTGCAAAAATGAATTCGATGTAACAGTTAAACAAATGTGTATGCATTTTGAACTAGTTCCAGAAGCAATTTGATTCATTATTTATATTTATGTTTCTCTAGAAGCATTATATTGTTTCCTTAAAATCATATACAAGCAGAAAATTAACTTTTATTTAAAAAAATTCAGCCCTTCAATAATAAGTTATTAGAAATATCTAGGAAACATTATGATAAATAACAGATTTTTCTAAGTAAAAATTTCAAAACAATGCCAGAAAGAAATAGCTTTTTTACATATTATGTAACCTGAAGAAAAAAACCTTTTGACTAAACTAACACTCATTAGGCCCAGGTGTGTAAGTACTCTTTATATCAATTGTTTTGTTTAAATAGAAACATCTATCCACATGGAAATAAAGAAAATGCATTGCTATATTAAAAATTAAGATCGTTTTTTGTTAAATCAACTGATTTTACACTCTCCTATCACCAAAGAAAACAAATATTATAGTTTTTAAGTTAATGGTTTTTTTAAAATTAAAATACTTAAAAATTTCAGTCCTTAGAAGAATGTAAAAACAACTAAAACAGTAGATTTTTGCATTAAAAAACATTTAAAATAAACAAGTTTTTAACCAACTGGAAAGAGTTTTTAGAGAAGTTTTCTGCACCCATTTAAAAGAAAAAATAACATCCTAAGGAGCAACAGAATCATAATCCAGCCATTTTTCTACTTTATACAGCATTTTATTTTCAATTATTCACTGTTAACAAGAAAAATAAAACAAACCAAAATCATATTGTTGAAATATTTATTCTGGAAATTGTACACATACATATAAAATAAAAATATATAAGAATATAAGTGAAATTTTTTTTTATAAACACTATCTAATTCATATTATAGTCAACTCCATCCTTATTTGTGCAGAACAGATTATGTTTTAGTGTAATATATATTGAATTATTATTGTAAATATAGGAAAGTGTGTAAAAGTACATAAATAAACAACTTTTTAATTTTTTTTATCAAATCATGTCTTTGAGTTACAAAATGTGAGTGAAAATGCCTTTCAAACAGTGTTGTTTCAAATAAATTACATGTTAGGATATGCGAGTCATCTAAATTATTTACTGCAGAATTTATAGATAGCTGGTTCTGAAAGGAATTTTGAAAGTTTTCTCATTAGAGTAAAATTTTTACAAAGGTTGTTCATAATTATATAGTTTTCGAAATGACTATCTACAAAATTTAGCATAACACATGTAGTGATATGATATACCTGTATGAGTATTTAGAACATAAGGACAAAGGCTACAATGTGAAACCAATGGTCTTTGGCAGAAAGTGCAAAATGTATGAAATTCATAGATTAATTTTATCCATAAAATATGTATAAAAAAAAATTCAGAGCTATATCAAAATTTAAAACAAATTATGAGTGGAAACATTAAAAATCAAGATTTGTACTAACAAGCAGAAATGAAATTAGTGCAAATTAAAAATAAAGCATTCATAATTTAGAAACTAGATAAAAGATTTAAAAAATACAATTTTTATAAATATTGCACGTCTACCTGAATTTCACATTTATACAAACAACAGTTAAAAAAATACCACACATTGGAACAATATATACAGGAACTAATTTGCTATCAGTACACTACACATTAAACATCTTTTAGAAGTGGTTTTGAAATCGCTGCAAAAATTTTGGCATCCAATAGTATTCAATCAATGATGATGGTCTCCCACTAAGAACTCAACACGACAATCATTTAAAAGAATGGCTTATTCCTGGCAAAAAAGGAATTACATTAAGAAGCAAAAACATAAGTACTTTTTTTTATAGAAAACCAATTAGAAAAATATGAATGCCAGGATTAAAAGAAATAGAACACAAGGTATTTAGAAATGCCAAGAAAAAAGCAGAAAAAAATAAAATTGAAACTGAAAAAATAATAACTGCATATAAAAGAGTGGGGTGCTCAATATCAATTGTTATAATTTCTTACTAGTTCTATTCCAAAATGCAGAGTTAGTGTAAAAATGTAGTACAGAGGACCCCACGCCTTTACCACGATGACATTAATTTTCTAGTTAATCATTTTATTCTTATATTAAGATTTATTTCTTACTTTTTAGTTTGATAAAAAAGCATGTTTCTTAAAACTATAATTTAAATTAATTGTGCTTCAAATACGTCAGACTGAACAAATTACGTATTATCACAACAAATGCCAAATCTAATAATAACACACCAAGTTGGCAACCCTGATTGGTAATTGCGTCTTATTGCAACCTATTAGCGATATTATATGAAATGAAGCACCTGGCAGCCAATTCAGTGTGTACCACACATAGGAAATCGGGGTGGCCAACTCAGCGAGTTATTTAGAGTCAGCGATTGTCGCAAAAATACACAAGTACCCTCCGAGTTCCTGTGTGTTGAACGTGCTGAATTGGCAAACAGGTGCTTTGTTTCATATAATGTCACCAATTGGTTGTGATAATACGTAAGTATATACCAAGATTTATGTTTTTTCACTTGTGTACAACATACCTGCATACAGGAGTTTTTGTACCCAAGCTGTATTAATTTTTGGTACTTTCATAATATTGCAACCATATTGGTGAAATTATATGTAATACAACACATGGTAGTCAATCTGGCGCATACGACACATGCAAAATCAGGGTCACCAACTTGGCACGTTATCTTGAACATTGGCATTGTTGTGGTAATATGTATCGTAAAATCTGGTGTATGGTGCACACTTTTAACACAAAAAATAAGATTGAATTTTATGCGTGCACGTTATATACCAGGTATAAAAATAAGAGCTTTAAAAAATGTGAGCACAGGAAAAAAAATTAGATTTCTACATAGATCAAAATAATGGTTATTTAAAAGAAATGGCATTCCTTATGAACTTAAAGGGTTGCACTTCTAGATGTATACTATTTTTTACTAAAGCTTAGAATAAATGACTTTCAAACTTTAAGAGCATGACTCGCATACATCTCAGGTTTCTTCATGAAAATGGGGGTGCACATTTTCAGCAAATAAACATAAAAATTAAAAATTGCTACTTGAAAGTATAAGTGCATGTAATACGATAGTATACATGATATGCCAGATTTTATGGTAAAAACATCATTTTTCTCTACCTTTCTTTAATGAGTAAAAGCATAAAATATATTTATATTGGGTTAAATATAAAGAATCTGATATATATACTTCATTTATTTTCATCCAAATAAACAAAACACTATAGTCACAATAAAGGAACCATAAAATAAATGTAATGAAATAATTTCTTTATGAGAACTTTTAAGACATTTTCCATACGTTTACCAATAAGCTAGAAAAGTTCTTTAAAATCTACAAGAAATTAGTCTCTTAAAAAGATTACTAATTGAAAACAAAAATTTATTTTGTAGGCTTGCCTTTTTCAAGACATGCAAGCTATTTTAAAGTTCAATATGAAAATAAAACTATTCCAATGTAGCAAAGGAATACTTAAATTATTATTTGCCTATAAGCAAGTGCCCAAAAAATCAACAATGTGACTTATTATGAATCAAGTAAATTTCATTAAGAAATGTGACTACCCAAAATTCACAGTTTTGGTGAAAATTTTCAAAAATTACTTTTGTGTTTTTATTTTAAAGACTATACATTTAAGATTCCAAAAACACTCTATTTTTGTTTCTATGATATCTAGAAGCAAAGTTATAGCATAATTAGTAAACTGGAGAATTGGAGTTAACAAAACCAGATGCTGATCCCTACACAAAATATTTTTAAGATATTGAATTTAAATTTTCAGAACATGTATTATTTAGTTCTATCTGTGTTATGAATCAAACTCTAATCTCTGTGTATATACAGTGAACCCAAAAAGTGTTCGTACACTTGCAATTTCCTATAAAATTTATTGTTTCCGACTAATAAAAATTAATATTTTGGAATTGTAATTTTTTTATATCTGTAACTTGTTCTTGGTGGAATGACATAATTATTTTTTTTAAAATTGTATAACTATTATTTTTAAAAATTCATAATCAAAAAGCTCCTGAAAAATTACGCCACTAAAGTCTTAGAACACTTAACAAAAATCTCAACATAGCTTTAAATATTGTATTTCTTTCTTAATTTAGAACTTAGTAGGATATCTTTTAGTGTCCACAACAACTTTTGGACATCTTGATATAGATTTATTGAGTTTTTGTAATTTCTGCATTGATTTTCCTCCATGCTTCTGTGATTATTGTTTTTACTTCCCATTATGTGTTTATATGTCATGTTTTCTTTTTATTTTAAATCTAGTTCTCCCCAAATATGCTCTGCTGGGCTAAATAAATTGATTGAGGAGGTGTTTTCAAACTTTTGGGTACAGGTATAGAGACACCAGCAGTGTACATTGAGAGCAGTTCGCTTGGCGTCATTATCCTGTTAAAAAATGAAGTCGTCTGAAATATCCAAATTTTGAGAGGATAATTTAAAATTTCTCTTTAAAATATTTAAATAGAGCTCATGATTCTCAATACCATCAAAAAATACCAAATTACCTAATTCCTGAAGCCTATTTACACCCCCCCCCCTCCCCCGCAAGAACACCTCTGTGTTGAATCATGGAGGTGGAGGAGCTCTTGTTCCACATAAATTCACTGGATTAAATGCCTCATTTTTTCCTTTAAAACTATTATATGCCATCAGAACCAAAAATGTTGAATTTTCTGTCATCCCAATCACTTTCCTGTCAATTTTGAATTTTCTGAAACTTAAGTCACAAGAATCTAGTTGGATGAATGAACCATGGAAGTGGAAGTGTTCTTGCGTGGGGCGTAAATCAGCCCAGAATTAGGTAATTTTTGATGGTATTGAGAATCATGAGCTCTAGTCAAATATTTTAAAGAGAAATTTTAAATTGTCTGTCCAAAATTTGATATTGAACACGACTTCATATTTTAACAGGATAATGAAGCCAAGCGTACTGCTCTCAATGTACACCGCTGGTGTCTTTATAACTGGCCCAAAATTTTGTGAAAACACCTCCTCAATCAATTTATTTAGCCCAGCAGAGCATATTTGGGGAGAACTAGATTTAAAATAAAAAAACATGACATAAACACATAATGGGAAGTAAAAATAATAATCACAGAAGCAAGGAGGTAAATCGATGCAGAAATTACAAAAACTCATTAAATCTATATCAAGATGTCCAAAAGTTGTTGTGGACACTAAAAGATAGCCTATTAAGTTCTAAATTAAGAAAGAAATACAATATTTAAAGCTATGTTGAGATTTTTGTTAAGTGTTCTAAGACTTTAGTGGCGTAATTTTTCAGGAGCTTTTTGATTATTAATTTTTAAAAATAATAGTTATGCTATTTTTAAAAAAATAATTATGTCATTCCATTAAGAACAAGTTGCAGATATCATAAAAAAATTACAATTTCTATACATTAATTTTTATTAGTCGAAATCATTAAATTTTATAGGAAACTGCAAGTGTACGAACACTTTTGGGGTTCACTGTATTTATGTACTTCATTGCATTTAAATGTAAAAAATATCATTAATTTTGTTAAAAATCGAGTTTTTGCATAAAATTTGGCATATTTAAAAAACTTTTAAAAGTAATACATATCTTTTAATTCCTAATATATAAAGATGTTCCATTATTTATGTACTGTATAAATATTATTTGAATACATTCATTAGAATTTTGTGTAAAAGATCCTAATTGCAATTTTTCATGAAAATTTTACTAAACTCGACAATTTTTATAATCTATAAAACTCTCCAGAAAACAGCAAAAGGGTTGAAAATTAGTTAAACATGAAGCTAAAGAGTTTGAGCTATAAATATGGTGAATTTAAGAAATGTACAACTAGTAGAACATTTTTCATATTGTATTTAAATCTTTAAAAGCATTGTCTGAGAAACTATGTTTTTTGGCTTCACGGTAAAGTTCACAAATGGATTTCTTTTTAAGACATTGAATTAACATTTTAAGAAAACTTTTATTTTATTTTATTTGTATTATAGACTATAATCTCTGTGTATGTATTTATGCATTTTATTGCACATACAATTTGTGACAAAAAACATGCTTTTTTTTTAAAAATTGACCAATTTCAAAAAAATAATGTAAATCTTATCGCTTTAGGCACAGATAATGATGTTATTTGTGAGCAGTTTTAATATTATTTGAATATATTAATTAGAATTTTCAATACAAGGTTTACTGTAACTGCAATTTTTTAACTAAAAATTCCCCAATTCTATCCAAAATAATTTTAAAAATTTTGTGTGAATATTGTATTTTCAGATAATCACATTTTTTCGCTAAATTCCTATAAAAGCCTTACAAAATCAAAACAATCTAGTACTCATGTGTTCGTCCGCGGGTAGCATGGTAGAAACGAAAAATAGTTCGGAAGATTTATGAGAACTAAATTTGTTGTTGAACCCCAATCTTTAAAATATGTAGCCAGTATATTAAAAAAACTTTTTTAATCCTGAATATCTTTTTAATTTGTTTGATAGTGTTAATTAACCATTTTTTGAAATTTTGAGTACATGTAATGTCTCATATTTGTAAAGGCATGCGTTCAAATCTGATATAAACAAACTCATTTCAAACTGAGTAAGTCCATGTAGTCATTTTTGAGTATTTCTTTTTTCTCCGTGTATGTAACTAAATAATATTACAATAACCAGTATATCACATGTGCATTGCTAATATGAAAATATAATAGTCCAAAATCTGTATCACCACGCTATTAAAGGCCATCTTCTATAAAATAACAAAATGCATTCCGCTTATTTTTTCGCATTATAGGACATGTTTATTGTGCCAGATAGATTTGTTGTAGGATGTTTTTTTTTAAATAATAAAATGTAATAAATGTTGCATAGAATTTTTTGTTGCGTCATAGGTAACAGTATAGTCAATGAATATGTTACCTATCGGGAAATGTATTTTCCAAAATTGAGCTTGAAGGATTTCAGAAGAGATATATTCAAATGTTTTGTCAGTTCTGTTGTATTTGCAACTTTAAGAAATTAGTATCAGACAACCATTAGAGCTGTTCAGATTAAGAATAAGAAGCGCAATGTCGTAAAAAATACACTCGTGGAGAGTTCTGCCCACCAGCCAGAAAGATCCACGAGAAGACGATTTGCTGCTTGCCGCACAAAAGCAATACAATTTCGTACGGAATGGATGTGTCGTGTCTGCAAAGTTCCATCGCACCTAGGAAAGGAAAATCATGTTTCCAGAACTATCACGCTGCTTGAAGTATGTAAGTACAAAATCTGTACCACCTGTTTTTTAAAACTTTGTGGAAAAATTTTATTTCAAAAAGTGTTTAATATTATTGATATATGTACCAGTTTTTGTTCAATAATTGTAGTTTTGGGACCTTTATCTAAGACAGGGGTGGCCAACCCGCGGCACGCATGTCACATTGTGGCACGCCGGAGTCGTAACTGTGGCACGCAAAGACTTAAAATTACAAAAATTTTGTGAAAATATTACTGAATTAATTGAATTACAATAGAAAATTATCATGAAGAATTTATGTTAAAAACGAATTTTCAGCGTGAGATTTTAAAGGTTATAAGCAAGATTTTTTCTATCCTTCAGTATAGCGCAAAAAATGAGATCATGCTCCAAAACTTACTATTCCACAGTATTGTAACGTTCCGAGAAAAGTGTTGAGTAACGTGAGACTCTAAAAACAAATTCTCTCTCTCGGACGGTCAAGTCTGCCCAAAAAGTCACCTTCTCTCGGGGGTGGTTAATTTTTAACATATCGGATTTCCAATCAAATTTCAGCTTCCCCTTGCAGAGCTGAAGTTGGGTGTTTGTAGCTATTGGATGTCAGTGTGATGTCATATAAAAAGGTTTATCCAAAGGTATTGACTATTTTCGATTTCTGTAATGTCAAGAAATAAATATCCAATATATTAGGACAGCAGTTTTTGAAACAGTAGAAGTAATTATCAGCACAAAGTGGCCGCTTTATAAAGCAGAGGGAGTGAGAACTTGCATCCATGACTAATCAGAATGCTGGATTCGGAGCCTAGAAAATTTGTAGCGTAATATCGGCAAATTGTTTCTATCTGTCAGACTCAGTTGATTTTAAACTCTGTTTAGCAAGACTTTAAGCTTTTTTTCCTTTTTTCTAAAATTAATTTTAGATTGTAGTTGTTAGATTTAGTAGTTGTTTAAAAAATTTTTTTATTTTCAATATATTTATGAGAAAGCCTTCGACATCGAAAAGAAATTATGAAGAGGGTATTGCAGCACGTGATTTTAAAATTGTCTGGGAAGAACAATACTCGTTTACACATCAAAATGCTTCCAAACCTGTTTGTTTGATATGTGGAATTTGTATAGCAGTTCCAAAAAAATTTAACTTGGACCATCACTTCAAACAACTGCATAGTGATTTCAACAGCAAATATCATGTTGGATCAAATTTGCGAACGGAATTTATCAATAATAAAGGAAATTTTTAGCCGGCCAGCAATCTTCGTTCCAGAAAAGAAATGACGAAATGGAAACCATGGTGAAGGCTTCTTAAGAACTTTCTTTGTTGTAGCCCGCAAGAAAAAAAACATATACTGACGGAGAGGTGATAAAAAAGTAGCATTTTAATTTTTTCCCGAAACGTTGGTGATCTAAATGTCAAAAATATCGTTGATAAAATAGCTTTGTCTAAATATTCCGTCATGCGTCGTCGTACAGATGACATGGGCCAGGATGTTGGAACGCAAATTGTATCTGGACTTCAAAAATGCAAATATTTTTCTATAACTTTGGATGAAAGCTGTGATATCACAGACAATGCGCAGTTGAGTATCTTTGTGTGTTACACGCACAATAATTTTGATGCTGTGGAAGAACTTCTTGATTTGCGCCAACTAGTTTTAACTACAGGTGAAGACATTTTTAAGGATGGGACAAAATTAGACAGTTTACACAGATGGAGCGCCTTGCATGGTTTGCAGAATAAAAGGTTTTGTTGCTTTGCTTGAAAATTATTTGGGAAGAAAAGTTTTTTCGAATAATATTGTATTTTTCATCAGGTAGCTCTTTTTACCAAGGACTTAAACTCGTCTTTCGTTGTTGATCCCTTGGTGCGCTCTATCAACAAAATACGAGCTCGTGCTTGAATCGTTGAAAATTTCGTACGCTCTTCCCCGAAGAAACGGAAGAAAATGCCGAGTTACTCCTTCATTGTAGTGTGCACTGACTTTCTAAAGGAAGTTAGTTCACTTGCGAGATTTTGGAGTTTGAGGGAATGTGTTTTAGAATATCTGGAAGAAAACGATGCCTGCCCAATGAATGCTTGCTCCTCAACAGTGAAAATTGGCTGTGGGATTTAGCTTTTCTTACCGATATAATGGAACACTTAAACAATTTAAATTTAAGATTACAGAGAAAAAATTGTATTTTTCCTACCCTAGTTGGTCATATATCTTCTGTAAAGAAACTTTTGCTTTTTTTTGTCTGGATTTTGGAGAGAAAAATTATAACTCATTTCCCATTCGTGCAGGAATTGTCTGCCAAAGTTAGTAATGTTCTGAACTATGATAGATTTAAAAATTTAATATCCATTTTGCAGGATTCTTTCAGTGCCAGTTTTAAGGGTTTTAAAGATGATAAAAAAATACTGTGTGTGTGAACTTTTTACTAATCCTTTTTCGATTTCTCTTCAAGACATTAATTTTTACCCACCTCAGGTACAAATTGAAATTATTGACCTACAGCACCATATTACTCTAAAAAGCAAATATAAGGAAATTATTTGAACCGCAAATGATCCGAATTACATCGAATTTTGGAAATTTGTGCCACCAAGCAATATTCCAAATTTACATAATTTAGAGGTTAGATATTGTTGTAGGTTTGAATCAATATGTTTGTGAAGAAATGTTCTCTATTATGAACGTAATTAAA
>BMAO01037246.1:0-77741 GCA_019973975.1 Trichonephila clavata
GGACAAACCGCCTATCATTCGCGCCAACGCAACCCGAACAACGAACTCAAACCCACCAGGTCCCAGAGAACCCACCATGCACTTTGGCACATATTACAGTTTACACATCGACAAAACAAGTAATATCCTGACATCCCCACGAGATCCAGAACGATCAAACAGTTCCACGGTTTGCCGCATTGAATTATCCATTAACCTGAAACCACTGGTCCACTACGAATACGCTGAATACGGGCTTTGCCACCAGCGACTGCTTCGTCTGAACTGA
Organism: Trichonephila clavata; assembly: GCA_019973975.1. Taxonomy (NCBI): domain Eukaryota; kingdom Metazoa; phylum Arthropoda; class Arachnida; order Araneae; family Nephilidae; genus Trichonephila; species Trichonephila clavata. The sequence goes on from BMAO01037246.1 coordinate 269, forward strand.
ATCAACTGCTCAATCATAAATATGCGCCAAATGACTGACGCCGATTATCTATTCGCAGAACCGCAAACGCCGAAAGACTACCACTGGTTGGCACACAGAACGATACGAACGGCCGCTCAGGGCGATGAGCATGATTCAGGTCTATCGGCGCCAGAACCGATCACGACACCGCGCCAAACATCCACACCATTAAAATCAGCCGCAAACAAACGGCTGCACAGACCCATCCATCTATCCATCCATTCATGCGCGTCCATCTCCCACGAACGTCCAGCCCGCGAACCAAAGACGGGAACTTCCGGCCGCACGTCTATCATTATCCGACATTGCACCAGTTAAAGACACACCAAACCCAACCGAATCATTCAATTCCGCCTATCACCTGGCGAACCCGCCCCGGTCGATGGCAATCCACGCCCACCATCAAAACTGGTCATCCGATCAAAATGAAACCAGACGTCGACAATTACAGAATCGGAAAGATCATTTATTTCGCCACAACACGGTAATTTTTGTGTCAACGATATTTTGTATTTTTCGAATTTTAAATAGTTAAAACTGATGCGTTTATGAAAATTACTTAAATCGTTAAGTATGAATTACTTTCGTGTTATTAAATCGATATTCTATACCAATTAACTTCGCTCTTCTTTAGATCATTTAAAAATAAAATTTCCAAACTTTTTAAAGAATTTTGAAAATTAGTCTAATTTTTATTTACATTTAGTCAATTTCGTCATTTATGAAGATAATCTCACGAAATCTTTTTCCGTGTGTAGTAATATTATCCGTAACATATAATGAAGATTGAAAATGATTTGCAAATTACGGATTTTAAAAATACCAGGATTTTCGTAAACTTATGTTTTTCTGAGAAACAAATTAAAAGTAGTACTTACATTTTTATTTCAGTACGTTATTTTGCAACATGGAGATACTGGAGAGTATTAACGTAAAATTATGTCTTAAAATGAAGGCTGGTAATGATTTTTAAAATAATTTAAAATACTTATTTTACACCAAACATTGGTTAATCAGCGGTGGCAGAGTGCGCAGAGCCCGCTACACTCAAGACTATAACTGTATAATTAATGTGTCAAAACGAAGGAGGGTGCCGCAGAAACCCGCCGGTCGATCTTTTCATACTTGTATTAAATTTTCTCCTTACTGACAGTCGCCATACACATTTTCGTTATTAAATCGATATTCTACATCTAATTAGTCCTATAAGCCTTTCTTTTAGGATCCATTCATTTAAAAATAAAATTTCAAACTTTTTAAAGAATTTTAAAAGTGGTCTAATTTTTACTTCATATTGAATAACTTCTGCTTACTTATGAAGATGAATTCACAAACCTTCGTGCAGTTATATTATCCGTAACATATACGAAGATTGAAAATTGCTCAAAATTACGGATTAAAAAAAACATTTTGTGATTTTCGTAAACTTATGTTTTTCTGAGAAATAAATTAAAAAGTAGTAATTTCTACATTTTTTATTTCAAAGTACGTTATTTTTGCAAATAGCTGGTGATGTTTGAGAGCATTAACGTAAAAATTATGCCCTTAAAATGAAGGTAATGATTTTTAAAAATAATTTAAAATACGCGATTTTACACCAAACATTGGTTAACTGCGCTTGTGGCAGAGTGCGTAGAGCTCCCGCTACACTCAAGACTACGCAGAAACCCGCCGGTCGATCTTTTCATACTTGTATTAAATTTTTTCTCCTACTGGACATTGCGTCGCCATACATTACTTTTCGTGTTATTAAATCGATATTCTACACTAATTAACTTCAAGCCTTTCTTTTTTAGATCCATTCATTTAAAAATAAAATTCCAAATCTTTTTTTTTTAAAGAATTTTTAAAAAGTGGTCTTAATTTTTACTTCACATTGAATAACTTCGTCATTTATGAAGATAATCTCACAAAACCTTTTTTCCATGTGTACAGTAATATTATCCGTAACATATACGAAGATTGAAAAAATTGCTTCAAAATTACGGATTTAAAAAAAAATTGTGATTTTTCGTAAACTTATGTTTTTCTGAGAAATAAATTAAAAGTAGTACTTTGTACATTTTTTATTTCAAAGTACGTTATTTTTGCAAATAGTTGGTGATGTTTCAGAGCATTAACGTAAAAATTATGCCCTTAAAATGAAGGTATGATCTTTAAAATAATTCAAAATACGCGATTTTACATTTAGCCAAACATTGGCGTCGAAAATTACTTTCAGAATCAGTGATTTAAAAAATAAAAAGCCGAAAACTTTTTTGAACGAATTGTAATAAAACACTCAAAATACTTAAATCAATCATTTAATAATTTCTTCATTGAAAAAAAAAATTGCATTAAATTTTTTCCCGTGTGTCGATTTTGCTTAAAAATTACGGATTTTTAAGATTTTTTTTGTGATTTTCGTAAAATAAAGTTTTTGCGAGAAATAATATAAGCATTATTTTTGTAACATTTTTTCTTCAAAAATTATTGTTGTTTCCAATCAATATGTGAACACTTGGAATTTTCAATTAAAATTTGAGCCATAAAAAATAATGAAAACCTTAAAGACATTCTAAAGGCTTTGCGCATGCGCGAGAATCATTATTATAATTTTTTTTCCCCTCTGTTTAACGCTCAGTGGCCAAAGTCAAACTTGATGTTGCAATATTTTTTCCGTTATTCATTACTAGATTAATTATGTAATGACAACACTGTATAATCTGTTTTTTCTGGATAAAACGATAGATTATAGTTTTCTGGACTATACTTTGGCTACCAGTATATAACGATTCATTGGCAAATGAAAATACCACACATACACACAAACCCTTTGTATTATTTTTAGCTCTAAGAAAATAATTATTGTTAAAATAATGAATATGCTTGGTTTTTCGTAATATATTATATCAGAACGTTTTCTTTGTTGCTTTAAATATACATTTTTTTAAGTAAAAAAGAATTGTTTTCTGTAAATCATTAATCGAAATTTTTCAATCGTTACGTATAAGGATTTCTTATAACTATGATAAGTAAACCATCTGAACTAAAAAGATTCATACTTTGCTCTTTTAATATCAGTGATTGAATAAATTAAATACCAAACATCATTTATTTGCCACGATGCGGATTTTTTTTTCAAAATAATAATACTTTGCCTATTTTATGATTTCTTCTAAAATGAATAAATATCGATGCATTTAAATGAAAATGATTTTTAAAAAAGTCATTGATCATTTAGAATCAATGATTAAAAAAATAAAATGCCAAAAAAAAAGAATTTTATAGGAAAAAAAACAATTTTTTTTTTTTACAAAACAATGATGTTTTGCATATTTTATGAGTTTTTCTCATATGAATCAATATCGTTGAAGTGAGTGGGTGATTTTAAAATTCACCCTGTTTGCCTATTCGAGAATTTTTGGTGACGGACCTCGAAATTTTCAACCATTCTCAAGTGACGAGGACGACACCTGAGCTTTCACCCATTTTAATAATTACCACACCACACCAACGCAAGAACAAATTTCGAAAAAGGGAGTTTTTATGACATTGTTAAAGAAATCACTCACATCGCACGCACACACACACACACACAGGTGCTATCGGTCTGAGGGAAACACGAAATTTCCATGAGGGTGAAGTTATTCACTCGGTAAAAGCCCGTGCAACGCCGGGCTAAGCGGAGAGGAAAGAAACAAAGAAATCAAAGTAATTTCGGAAAATAATATTGGAAGTGCTGAATTTGTGAAGATTGAGTGAATATTAACGTCATACTGTTCAGCTACACGAGGCCTTTTGGGGACGGTCCACGTAATTTTGAACCATCGTCAAGTGACGCGGACGACACCTGAGCTGGCACCCCCTCTCCTAACTACCACACCACACCAACGGAAGGACGTTTGAACTCTCGACAGATTTTACGTGCATCGCTCCCCTACACTGCGGGTCTTCAGTGGTACTAGGATCGAGAATTTGTGAAGAGAATTGAAAATGTTAAGCAACAAAGCCATGACACGCACTCACGGGACATGCACTCACATCGTACGCGTGAAACCCCACAAAAGTGTTGGCGTTAGAATAAAAGGAAGAAATTAACATGGGGATTAAGTTATACCCTCGGTATAAGCCCGTGCAACGCCGGACCATGAAAGCTAGTTTGTTTTAATATCTGTGGTCTAGACGGGAAGAGAGAAAGAAAGAATGAATTGAATGACAAGAAAGAGGGTCAAAAATAGAGAAGGATCACTAGGGTACCCCAGGTTCGTGAAGCCCGTGTTTACCAAAGACAGTAAACCCCGTGGGAAAAGGAAAAGTTCACTAGGGCACCTCGGGATTGTGACACCCATACTCACCTAAAGAAGGTGAGCCCCTGAGGGGGCCGTTTTCTCAGGAAACCGTTGCTTTGCACAGAGCCCATTTATTCTTTGGTTTGTTTTTAATTAAACTAGCTTTATTTTTCTTCCACTGACGTGTCAAGCTTTCACCAACACCCAAATCTCCATATTCTTTCACAAATTCAATGCTTTTTCTTTTATTTTACTTTCACTTGGCAGAATCCATGTTTACTGCTAAAGATCAATCGTATTTCAGGGAAGACAAAGCTTTAGGCGTTCCATTCAAAATCACGGCTTTTAATTACTTGAGAAAGAGAAAATGACTGACCGCCCTAATTTCACGAATTTATTTGGATTGAAAGTACGTTCCCGCTACATATTGTGTCTTTCTTTTCGCCAGAATATATGCATTATTTTTTGTTCATATTTTTGAATTGTGCATAATTATTTACTACTCCCTCAAATCTCCTCCCACATACATTGTTTCCCTTATCGCTAATCAATTCAGTGCACCATTATTCGAAAGCCGGGGAAATCCTTTGGATGAGAGAGAATGAGCATCAAACATTTACATTTTAAGTTTCATCGTAAAAAATGTGTTTTACGGAAAATATACCTTAAATTTTTTTTAAAAATAAGGTTTTAAATTTTTGTGTGGCGGAATATACAGTAAATAAAATGTTGTGATGGTAAAATTTCCTAACATTAAAAAAAAATTTATTGTATCGTTCATCGACAATTTTCTTCAATGTAACAAAAGCGTAGAAAAATCTATGGCATACAGGAAGAAAATACTTGAAAAAATAGCGCTCTTTATTTATAACAGCAGTCTAAATAAGTCACGATATTTAAAAATAACTTTACCGATTTATAGTGCAAACAAAAAATATAACTTTGTGCGTTTTTCTGGAGACTCTAAAACAGTGGGTTTACTTTCAGGGTCCCTGTAGTTAGTAAGTATTCATTTAAAAATGCATAACAGCTTAAAGTATATTTTAAATAACTGTAAAATACTCCAATAGAGAAAAGGATTTGCTTATCATTACTAAGCAATTGTGTTTTAGTAGGAAATAAATTCTAAATGCAGTAATTTCATTTCTGATCCATTGTTCGACAGACACTATTACTGATGCATAAATGCAAACAATTGCACTTAATGCAAACGCAAGGGGAACAATTATCCTTTAAGTCAGACCGCTTGGCTCTAAATAGCGTAGAAATTATGTGCAGCCCAATTCTGCTCATTGCTTTTTTCTTAACTCGTTCTTTTTAACATACGAGCTAATCCCCCCCCCCTTCTGACTTTGTTTCCTTTTAAAGAATTGTTAAGGGTACATCAACTTTTTATTCGTAAGTTGAATAGAAAACGGATTTAACATGAGTGTGTATTTGAATAAAACTTTTCAAACTGATCTTCTGGAAGAAAATAACTCATTTACTTGGCAGGGATGTTAAAAGGAATGATGATGCTTAAAGATGGATAATGAAACAAAACTATTTCGTAGACTTTGCGGAACTGGGATTGTATTTGAATTCAGTGCATTGTTGCAGGTCCTGTCATTTGTAAAATGCAGAGTGGGGCGGACAAGTGATTTGATAAGATATGGAGCAAAGGAATGATCTGATCTGTGTTCCCCAATTACTAACACTTACAGAAAGGAATACGGGGGAAATATTTTAATTGGGCTGTAATTTGTGAGGAGGGTTGAACCAACAACACACGGGTGAGTTCTCAAGTGCCAAAATATTATCCGTAACTGTTTTCAAAAAAGAGCCGCGTGATGAAATTCTGGTGTGAAGATGTAAATTTTCTAAAAGAAGAAACCTTAGAAGCGTTATGTGCTTTCAGATATTTAAATCAAGAGTAAAATTTTCAAATTGATTCCTGTTTTTGAGGATATTCCAACAGTTGAATAAATAATCAGTTATGCTGATAGAAAAAAAATTTCTGTGACATTAGCTTCCCTGATGGAGAGAATATCTGTAATATTTTTATTTAATGTCGAGATTACTATGAAATATTTTCTTCATATCAGAGAATAAAGAAGTATGTTTTAATAATGCTGATATTCATTTTTTTCTCTGGTAACGAAATCCACTCATCCAGTCTTTTCAGCACACTTAATTTTTTCGTATCAAATGCAATCCAAGTAATTCGACTCCTAGTAAAATCGGCCATTTCTGTGCTCGTAGAATTGAATCACAATTACAGTTAAAGGAGAATAATTTCATTTTCGACATTAAGTTGCGGAATTCTATAGACCAACTTTCGATTAACAAACCAAAAAAAGAAGCATCTATTCTTCTGTTATTGCTTTCAATATTTTTTTAGTTAGTTTTGTCAACGTTAACTTTTTAATAAATTTTACAATTTTTCAAAAAATTGTAAAAGAACATTTTAAATTACTTTTCTTGAGTTGTACACATTTATTTATTTCAAGGGAAAAAATATTTTTTTTTTTCCCCTTGAGAAATACAGTTTTGTAAAAGTAGGTAGGAAGAATTCTCTCTAAAACTGATTTACGTCAAATATAAATCATCGGTAAAAAACCTGAAAAGAGAAATATATTCCTTATAATTCCCTATTTGTTTCAACTATTTAATTTTTATTATATCTTAAATCCCTAATATATATTGCTCGAAAGATAATCAAGAACTCTTAAAAGATGTCATTTCAGCATGAAGGATGTTTCAAGAGTTGCCTATTGTTTCATGCGATTTGAAAGAAATACCCGATTTTCAACAATAACCAAAGTATACAAAAATTCAAAAGTATTTTGAATTTTAAAACCGAAAAATTTTGTTTTTCTGCCCGACGGAAATTTGGTACTAATTACTTTTCAAATGGTTCCTTGCCAAATTTTACACAAAAGTAATCAAGTTCCGAAAAAGGTTCTGAGGGGAAGAAAAGAGCTAAGTGAAATAAATATATTCATCTCATAGAAGATTGACCCTTCCTGTTCTCATATTCAGGAACCCTCCTCGGACTTGCTCAATTAGTCCTTTTCAGATGGAAGTCCTGTGGATACGTGGAATAATTGCGCTCTCCCCTAAGACGCTCCGAAGTCCGGCGAGGCACCCTCAGACCTACGGTGACAGAATAAATTAAGAATTTGATAATTTAAATGAGGAGAGAACAAACGATTAATTATAACTGATCAGTGTTTGCATTTCACTTATGCCGGAGAAAACGTTTTCTGTCATGTGACAATGAAATGAATATTCAGAGAAAGGTCTCCTGGGCTTATTTTTGAGCCTGCCAAGATCCAGGGTACGAAGATGGACCGCCCTTTTAGAAACTGAAATTGGTCAGTTTCTGCTTCTAATTTGTTCCCCATCGCTATTAACAGCTTGAGGGGTAACTTTTGAATTATCTCGGGGAATGAAAAATGTAAATAAAATTAATTCTCGAGATCCTTCGGAACTGCAGTTACTAATTTTCAGATTTAAAACTTTGACTACCAAAATTGCGTTATTTCTCATTGCTATGGAAACTGACATTTTATATTGATTTTTGCGCTGATCTTAAAAGACAACATTTTATGGGATATCCAATGAATGCGTTTGAAAGAGAAATAAGCTGCAGTTTAAAAGTCTGTTAATGAATACTAAAAAACTTCCTGGAACATCCGACCTTCTGTTGCGTAGAAAACATGGAGGGAGTGTAAGAGATCTGTTTCGAGACTTGTGCAGCCAGCAATTTTATTGATCTTCAGTATAGACTCAATCTATTTTTTTCTGTATATTGGATCCAATTAAGTAACAAAACAAAGCAGAGGAGTACCTAGATTTTTGGTATTTACTATTATACGTTGTGACGTTTGATTCAATAATGGTAGCGTGTTTGAAATATAATTTAGTTTAATTGTCACAGCTATTATTTACATTAATATACAAGTTTCACTATGAGATGATTTTAAAGTCCAAAATAATTTTGTGAGGGAGGGATCTTGTTGGTGTCCGTTCCATCGAAGTTTTTCCGCTGTTCTCTCTTCTCTGCGGTTCACCGACGTCCGCGCGTCCCCTTTCACCCCCACATCCGGTGGAGGCGAAATGCTTCCCTCGGGTCAAAGGTTGCAGGGGCTAATTAAGACACGTCCGTCGCAGTATATTAGCGACTGCAGGTGGTTTTGCACGTGTGGTCATCATTCTTCTAAAACTGACCCGGCCGTGGGAAGCAAGTCCCAGATGTCTCAAGGGGGGACGCACATACGTTACAGCTTTTCCTCCCCTCTTTCAGACTTTTCGTAAAGAAAAGTTCAGGGTCGATGATGGTAACCGAGGTGACTGACCTTTGGAGTTGTCGGACACACAGGGAAAATATTCCTTTGAATAAGTGCTGTCATATTTCTGAGTTGTAATTAAATCTAATAAACTTACAATTAAATTCGAAATGCTTACCGCGAGTGAGTGTTCTTGCAAGGGAACTTACACAAATGCTAATCACGAAAGAATAATCATTACCAATATAAGAAGTATTCATATTATTAAAATTTTAAACACTCATACACAGTACTTATTAAAATCATAATAAAAAACATGTTGCTATAATATGCTTAAGGTACCATCTTACACATAAAACATTCTTCCCAATATTCTCATTAACGGGTAATACTAATGAATAATAAGACAGATCCATAATAAACCCAAGGTAGAACACATATTAAGCAATTCAATATTATTGCATTCCATGTGTGGATACTTTTAACATACATATCCATTCAAAATTAATTTCAGTATTAGTAAGAACATTATTTACCGACAATTACTAATCATTAGCAAATACACATGATTGACACCATTTATTAACTATTTACATTTAACAATATTCCACAACTAATAATCACGACAAGCAAACATGACTATCAATTCCTAATCATCGATCGCTGATCTGCTGAGACTATCTGCATTTTTATGACTTTTACCCGATCGATGTACAATTCTAAAATTATATGGTTGCAATGCCAAAGCCCATCGCATTAATCTAGGGTTAGAACTAACGTTTTTATTTAACCATACTAAAGGGTTGTGGTCGGTCATAACTAAAAATGAATTTCCATCTAAATAATAATGTAACCTTTTAATTGCGAACACAATACTAGCACATTCCTTCTCGGTCGTATAATAACGTTTCTCAACATCTGAAAATTTTTTACTCAGATAAAGGATTGGGTGCTCCTCTCCTTGGTCATTTAATTGAGTTAACACCACCCCCATGCCATAATCAGAGGCGTCGGTTTGAACGATAAACTACCGTTCAAAATTTGGCGAGTACAAGACGGGCTTATCAGTTAGCTTCTTTTTTAAATCTCGGAATGCATTTTCACAGTCGGTTGTCCAATTAACCTCCCCGCGTCTTGCCTTCCCCTTCAACGCGTCTGTCAACGGTGCGGCTATTACCGAGAACTGATTTATATATCTACTGTAGTACCCCGCTAAACCAAGGAACGCTCGTATATGTGTTTTTGTACGAGGGGTAGGGAACTCAAGAACAGACTGAACTTTGACCTCGGAAGGAGTGCTGAACCCCTGACCCACCACATGACCTAAGAATTTGACATTCTGTTGTGCAAACTTACATTTCGAGGGTTTTATTGTTAATTGGGATCTCGTGATTCTTTGCAGGACTATTTCCACATGTTTAAGATGTGATTCCCACGTATCCGAAAAGATAGCGATATCGTCTAGATAAGGGACAACGAAATGCTCTAGACCGTTTAGTAATCCTGCCATGAGTTTACTAAAAAAATATGGGGCATTCTTTAATCCGAAACTCATTCTTAGAAGTCTGTAAGCAGGGCTTCGAACCGTAATTTTTTTTGTTCCGGTTTTCGTTCCGGTTCAACTAAAAAATTAATATCGGTTCAGTTCCGGTTTTCGCTCCGCCAAAAATAACTGTTTTCGTTTCAGTTCCAAATGAATAATTTCATTTTATGTATATTCTTATTTGTACTAAAAATATAATTCTATCATAAACAAAAAATGTAATTCTATCAAAATTTAGAAGATTTTATTCTTTTTTTAATTGGTACACTATGTGAATTGATACAAACAGCAGGTACGATAAGAGCGGTGAGCAGAGGACGGCGAGCATTGGCATTGTTATCCATTATCAAAATCGCATTTGACAACTAGGTTCATGATTACCCACATTCGTCGTTTGACTCTCACATCGTGCACTTGGCCTTGCAATAATTATGTAAAAAATATATTATTTATTTAACATATGAAAATTGCCTCTAATTATTAATATATCTTCTAACGTGGTTTCACTGAGATTACTTCTGTTGTCTCGGAGAATAAATTTCAAACCTGAAAACGCTCTTTCAACACTAACTTGTGTAGCTGGAGCTGCCAAAACCACCATTGCAATCTTATACAAGTACGGATATGTAATTTTATTCTCTTCCCAGAAATCTAAAATATTATGCTTTATATCAAGCCTTCGTACATTGTCAAAATTATTTAAAATGAATTCAATGTCAATCTCGGTAGAAATAGAGGTTCTATGTGTTTTTATTACTGCCAATTCTTTACTTTTTAAAAAAGTCTCTAAATCGTCTTCATTTTCATCGCTTTCAGTAGAAGATTTTGTTTCCTCGTTTACTATTGAAATAGACTTTTCAAAAAATTGTAATTTGTTCCAAATATTCTTTAAATGTTGCACAGCCTGTACCTTTTGTGACGTGGAAAGCAAAATTTGATAACGCGGGTCCAAATAAACTGCTCCTACTAAACTATCAATTTCTATTAACAATGCTTCCCTGTTAGATAACTGATTATATAAAATATCTGCAAAGAAATTTTTTAAATTTCGTAACTTTATTTTGCAATGTGTCCAAATTCCGTAAAAATCGCTTAAGGTAAGTCGGTACCCCCATCCCGCTAATGTTAAATTGAGCATTTTTATGTGCCTTTTTCTCATAAAATATTAAATGTACAGACTTAAATTTTTTTCTGTATATTAATTAGACTTTTTTATTTAAACTGAAGTGAACTTTTTCAAATATATTGTTTAGTTTTTTCAAAAACTTTCATCGTAATGTATCACTATGAATTTTTTGAAAAATGTCATTTTTTTTCACGATAACTGACTTTTACAAAAATATTATGGGTATATTAATAAAAGTTCACTTCAGTATATATATTAATATATCAGTAATATTCAGTGAAGATTGTGTGCAAGTGCTTCCGTTGAATAGGGTTCTGAGAACATGGTACACGCATTTTTAAAAACACCGTTTTGAGATAATTGCATTTTTATTATAAAATGTCACTTCATCAAAAAAATTATGAATTAAAATCTGTATTTGCACTATTTTTTTAAATATTAGCTTATTCTCAATAACTTTTAAGACTTTTTACTTATTTCTTTTACTTTGATTTCTCAGAAAATACATGTATAGCATTTTTCACTTTTAATCTATCGAGATATTTTATAGCATTTGAATCATTTTTCTCAAATTATGCATCAATTTTTGAAGAATTTTTAGTTCTGATACATTACTGTCATCCAAGATGACTATAAGTATCATAAATACCATGTAAAAATGTGTCAATACATAAAAATATGGCTTTGGAAAAAAAATTATTATACGACATTTCGAAAAATTTCATTAGTGTTTTATAAATTCAAATGTAAACACAATTTCTTAAAGTATCAGAATTAAAAGCATTCTTAAAATATTACATAAATGGTATCCAAAACAACAACAAGAAAACTGATTTTATGTTTTTAAACATGAAATTTGTGTATTTTTTGTATGTAACAAGTTTTGTGCAACGAAAAAGGGCATTGCATTTTGGGATATATTTATGTCCCTTTTACTAAGAAACTATTGAAAACAAAGCTTAAAAATTTGTGTGTACATTAAATAAACATTTATCTTTATACAGAAGTGAAATTTTTTTTAAAAAAATTGATCAGTATGTTTAAAAATGTAATTTTGTAGAGTAGAATAATGAATTTTATAAAAATTTTCCTTTTCTATGTTACGACATCTGCTTTTCAGCTAAATGTCTGAGGAATATCTCAAAAATTTCACTTCAGTATATATAATATATATGCAATATAAAATAAATATTTCCAGTTCATGCATACAATTAATTTTTGAGAAAGAAGACACAAATTAAAAAATATAATCTATATAAGACAGTAATACATGATTATATGGCACTTCGAAAAATTTCTTTAGTGTTTTGTATATTCACATGTAAACACAATTTCTTTAAATATAAGAATTTAAAAGATTATATAAATATTACATAGATAGTATCCAAAACAACAAGTAAACTATTTTTGTGTTTTTAAACATGGAATTTATGATTTTTTTTTTATGTAACAAGCTTCATGCAACACATTTTGAGATATATTTGTGTGTGCATTAAATAAACATTTATTTTTATACAGAAGTGAAATCTTTTTTTAAAAAATTGATCAGCCTGATTAAAAAAATAATTTTTGCAGAGTACCAATAAGGAAACTTAATAAAAAGTTTCCTTTTCTGTGTTACGACATATGCTTTTTAGCTAAATGTCTGAGGAATATTTCAAAAATTTCACTTCAGTATACACAAGAATATATATGAAATATAAAATAAAAATTTCCAGTTCATGCATACAGTAAATTTATAGAAATGATAAAACACAGTTTAGAAAAGAAAATTTTCAGAAAACAGTAGCTTTTATATAAAATTTTACCTCATCAAAAAGATCTTGCACTGTAGCCGGTTTTTACCTTGTTTTTCTTAATATTATCTTCTTTTTTTCTGTTATCTTTTCTAATTTTCTTTGATCATCCAGAGAAAGCATGCTTGCTTTCATTAATTTTTCTCTATCGAGAGTTTTCATGTCACTTACCGAATATTCTCCAGGTCCTACTGCCATTTACTGAAGTTTTGGTTAATTTGGATACATTACCATCATTAAAGGAACAAACAGCATTATAAACACCAAGTGAAAGTGTTTCAATGTGCACAAATGTTGTTTTGGGAACCCGTGATAAAATGACATTATGAAAACTTTCATTCAGGTTTTGTGTTTTTCGATGCAAAAATTATCTCAACAAATCAAGCTGGGAAAGATATCTAAATATAGAACTCATTGCTACTACAACAGCAACCGGAAGACTTTTTATGTTTGTAAGGTTTACCCGATTCTTCAGCCTGTTTATATCCATGAATTTTCACCAACAGGTCAAAAACAATGTTTTAATGTGCCCATTTTTTTCATATACAATATTTCGAAAGAATATTGACATTTATCACCTAACCCGTATGAATGCTGGTCACAGTAACTGCACCATTTGATGATGTGAAACCGCATTTCTGCCATGTCCACAATATTATTATTACCTTCATTTTCACAAATAGCTTCCCTCGCAGCATTTTGAATGGACTCCTCGTAAACAAGTTTTACATCATTTGAGATTCGCTTACCGTAAGGAGAAAACCTTGTAGGTGGTTGCCAAAGATTCATTATGCTGCAAAACATTCTCCCAGCTTCTGCACATCTCCCAATGGAACACGCAGCATATACAAACCTGGTATTTATTGTGGCAATTTGCATTCCTTCATGAATACTTAAAAAAGAGAATTCTACATCATATGGACAAGCACAACATTTCAGGACAAATTTCCAGCCCAAACTTACCTTTTAAAACTTGCATGTCTAAACCTCTTTTACACATTTTACAATGAACTTAATTCTTGAAAGCAAATGCAAGAATATTTTAATTCATGATGGTATTTTTAATACTTACTTTAATAAGAAAAACTGTAATCAAACTTTATTTTGCACATGTCTCCTTTGAGTCATGTGTATGTCAACCTTGAGGATATACATTACTCTTTTAGTATTTGAAGTACTGTTACTATGATTATTGAACTATTACTATGTTACCTTCTTAAAATCCCGTAAAGCACCTTCTTCATCCACAGTATACCTTTATGTTTAGCCAATAAAGAAACAAAAACTTTGAGATTTCAAAATTTCCGAATTTTAGAAATTTTATATATTTAATTTAAAAACCCAAACACACACGATAAAAACGTGCATGCGGTCCAAAATAGGTAAACAACCCTGACGGTTACGCTTGCAGTTAATCTACAGTTAATTGTGCGTATGAATAAATAAAACAGAGAGTGGCTTTGGAAAAGCTTCCCAGATTTAAGAGGTCAATGTTTACATTTCTATCTGTCAAAGGGGGCGTGGCTAATCAGCTGATTATTTTTTGAAAATCATTTTAACATACTTTTAATTAGTAAAATGGCAAGTACGGTACATCATTGGAAAGGTCCTGATTTGGGGATTTTAGAAATATCAAAAACTCAAAATCGACTTCCCGAAGGTGTTTACCCTACTGACTCCCCTTAAAGTTAATTCTTCACTTTGTAGTTTCAAAGTTGCTTCCGTTAGGGGTTGTAGGGTATCAACAATTAATTTTAATTTCACCCATTTACTGTCTGCAAAATAGTAATCTAAATTATGTTCCGCTGAAGATGAGCTAAAATCTTTGCATTCCAATAAAGATTTTAACATATTATATGTACTATTCCATCTAGTTGGACAATCCAAAATTGGTCTTTTAGTATTAACGTCTTTAAATTTTAACATAAGAGATGGAATGCGCAGCTTTTTCACCAACCCCCTAGCATCAGAAATAAATTCATTGAAATCGGCGTTTTTTATAGTCTTTAATTGCTAGTTGCAATGTATGTGCAGCACATCTTATTCCGATTAGTTTATTAAAAGAAAAGTTGTGATCAAAAAATACTCCATCTTCAAAGTGATCTCTAGTTTCGAAATTTTCATTTTCCATTTCGATAACTTCGTCTTCAATTTCGGATCCTAATAAGTTGACAAATGAAATCATATTAGCTCCATTGTCCGTAGTAATTGAATAAATTTGCTGAATATAGAAATTATATTTTTCTAGTACTTTTTCAACCATATTTTTAATATAAATTCCAGTATGTTTATCTTTCAACTCTGTCATTCCCAAAGTAAACAAATTTATTCTTCCGGCCTATTATCAACTGAGCATTGATTCCCAAAATTGATCTATTTAATCTGGTAGCTATGTCAATTTTTAAGGAAATTACTTTTTTTTCGAGTGCTGTACTTATTTCAGAGACAATTTTAAGAGCTGTCTCTGGTATTAATAATTTAATGTTTTCAGAATTTACTGAAAAATGATTACCTATTGCATTAACAATTGGGTTCAAAATCTTTTTGAATCCTGAATATTCTAACATTTCAAATGAACAGCCATTAACAGTAATAAGTTCAATACATGCTTTAAGGACTATTTCCTTGTTTAATTTTACTTTCAAAAATTCTGATTTTACGTATTTATCCAAAGTTTCTTGTGAACCGCTGGATCCGCTGGTACTTGGAGTAGCTTCATCTCTTATGTTCAACTTAATTTTTTTTTTTTTTGCTGTACAGTTTTAAATTCATTACTATGATGTCTTTTTTAAATGTCGTTCTAAATTGGCAGCATGATTTCCAATCATAGAAGTGTCGCATATATTGCAAATACTCTTATTCTCTGTTTTGTGATATGTGAAAAAATCCCTGCTAGTATTTGTCTTATTTCTCCCCATTCTAAAATCGAAAAGGAAAAAAAAAATAAGTAGATCAAATAAATTTTTAAAAATATACAGTTATTAAATTATAGCTATAGAATAGGGTCTGCCCTTCAAATATAAATTAAGTAATAATTAGTGCTGTACCGAGTACTCGGTCATTTACTACTCGGCCGAGTACTCAGTAATTGGTTTTAAAAAGTTCCACTGATATGCTCATGAAGAATTTTGCATTTATTAAAATGAAAACATGAATTTCAAGCATATAATCATAAATTCTATTTCAATTTGAAATGTAACTAAATATTCACCCTAAAGACAATTTTTAATAAAATGTGCAATTAGCCAATATGAAATTTAAAGTGATTCATTAATCTATTTCTTCTCGATATTCTACTATCTAATAATTTCCTATTGTTTGTCTGTTTGCCGTAGTGAAAATTCCTTGAGTAATATAAAAGTTTCACATTTCCCAACTTTACTTCATTTTTATTTTTTAATTAAAAAAAATGTAGCTTATGTTATTAGAAAATTTTATTAGCTTTATAGTTTCTTTCCATTTTACAAAAATGGAAAAATGCACTTAAAATACACTTAAAATACACTCAAAATACTTTTCTCACTTCAGGCAAAATTGTAAAAAAATTCTTATGTGCATCACTAAGCAGTGTTTTACAGTGAGCTTATTTTTTCTGAGGCAAGACAGATTTGCAACAACAACAAAAAAAAAATGCTCTGTCTCCTGAATATGTAGAGCGACTGGTGTTTTAACATCATAACCTATGATATAATAATTTTAAAAATAAAAATATCTTTAGCAGCATTCATCAATTTATTGAGCTTTCTTTCTACAAGCTATTGCTTTAAAAAAATTTTCTAAACTTTTAAAAGTGATTTATCTTTATAATCGGCATTAATTTACTCAGGATTTTTGCTTAACTTTTATATATTAAGTAGCCATATTTTTATATATTGGGTAATAATTTTTGACAGATCAGTTATAAATTCCTTTCACTGCTAAAAAATATTAAATCCTTACAACTACTTGGTACTCGGTCAACACTCATAATGATAACGTATATTTAAAGAAACAAATATAGAATAGTACAGAAAAAAAATGAGACCAAGGAAAGTCCTATTTTCTCCGATTTATCAATTTATATAGGTACCTTATTCCAAAAACTTCAAATAAAACTCCTTCAGCTGCTGTCAGTTTAAATCAACGTCAATAAAATATCGGACCGTTGTCGAACATAAAATGGCAAAGAGAGTAGGTGTCTTATTTGATGTTTCCAAAACAACATATATTGATAAAACTGAAGCAAATATAGAAAATATTTCACGGTTTCTTTTTATTTCTGGGCCCCCCTGTATAGGAATATTCCCTCACTCACTAACATACACCAGAACCTTTTTTTACACGGTAGATTGATTCCTGAGAAAACCGTGTAAAAATAAATACGCAGTGTATATTGTATATAGAAAATATTCTACACTCGCGGTGAGTCCCAGATTCCGTTCGTGTAGTATGTCAGATTCCAACCTAGTAGCAAAAGATAATATTCGAAATGTCGGATATACTGACATCTAAGTCTTAATTTTAAGGTAATCTTTCATTTGACGGTTTTTTAAACCGCGCTCCTCAAAAAAAAAAAAGTGTATTTGGCTATATTTTAAACCGTGTTAATTCAAAATCGCGTAAAAGTAAGCATTGAAAAAAGAGGTTTTAGTGTATTTTATTATTTTATTCAGTGTTATCGAACAAATCATAGACAAATTTTAAAATATAGTCTGAGAAAATGTGCTATTAGTATACAGAACAAAAAGATTTTAAAAATCAATACACTGGTACTTACGTTATTAGTAATTCAACATCAGAAGACAGAGCCGTATGAGGACTTGGCGAAAAAGGTGGCCGTCAGGGGCGCAACTGAGTTTGGAGCGCAAAACAAAAGAATAGAGAGCCGGTTGAGAGTTACACGCTATTTTTTATTTATTCTTTACTTGACTAAATACTTCTAGTTGGCCATTGTAGTTAGTCTCCAGGAATTAATACCGACTGTCACTAGCCTTTTTACGTCTCCTGACCAATTAGACAAAGACATGTATTATTACGCGTACATCACATACTTCCTGCTGAGCAGCTGGTTTGTCTATCTAAACCAGGGAGGAGTAAAGATGCAGGAGACGCCTTACCGGCTTTCGGCTATGAGAGAGAATGAGGCAGCTGTTTTATGCTCGTTCTGCGCAAACACCCAGAAAATGACCACCTCCCATGTATTTCAATGCATTTTTTCGGATTTTCAAGAGTGCATTTCGAGCAGAAAAGCAGTTTAATTTTGCGTATTTTTACTGCAGGCGAATGCAGCGTATACGGAAATATAGAATTATAAGTGCTATAATCCACAAAAATCATCACAAATATTTTTTTTCTATTTTTTAAAATTTTGATCATCCACTCCTTTGCGGGGTGGTAACATGATTCGGAATTCCGCTATGCTCCCGCCCTTCTTCTCCATGTCGACCAACAAGATGCCAGCCCGATTCATTTGGGGGCGGAGTGATGGATGATGACATCAATGATTGACGTAAAAATCGCCTAATGAAATACTACTATTACGAAACATTTGAATCGCCGCCATTACCAAACACCCATTTGATGCGCAGAAGATTTGATAGATGCTTCATGCTACGTCACTTAGGGCCTCTCCTGTCTATTTACTCCTCCCTGATCTAAACAGTCTATACAAACATCCGTGGATGATCGCATGCTGATATGTGAAAAATAAAATACAACTCGATATTTTTCTTAAAAAATCATCTATACTTCTAGTTTAATCAACTGAATTAAATATGTCTTCTACAAGTAGTTTCATGCGAAACTGAAACAGAAAAATACTAGTGAATATCAAAATAGGAAATCGAGAAGCAGTATACATGTAATGATAATTATAAAGTTGACGTTAAATTAGAAAATATTGATAAGTTGGTAACAGTAACAAAATGACTGAAAGATATATCGAACCGAAATAAACCGATATTTTTTTCGGTTCAGTTCCGGTTTTCGTTCCGACCAAAATAACGGTTTTTTCCGGTTTTCGGTTCAGTTCCGGTTCGAAGCCCTGTCTGTAAGTACCAAAACTAGTACAGAAAGCTGCGTATCGTTGTGCAGTTTCACTCAGAGGAATTTGCCAATATCCTTTAGATAAATCTAAAATGGTAATACATTTAGCGGAGGAGACCTGTTCTACGCGTTCCGATGTTGGGTAGAGGAAAGTACTCCGTTCTAATAATTCCGTTTAATTTCCGATAATCGACACAAGGTCGAGGATCCTTGCCAGGTACCTCAACTAAAATCATAGGGGACATATAATCCGATTCTCCTACCTCAATGATTCCTAATTTTAACATTCGATTAATTTCGTTTTTTAAAATTTCATTTTGTCGGTGCGACATTCGGTACGGCTTCGTTCTAATTGGCTTATCATTAACCAACTGGATCTCGTGTACAACCAGATTAGTTAGACCGGGATCGTTTGAGAAACATTTAGAATGTTTATTTAGTAATTCGCGCAGCTGATTGATTTGTGTGTCTTGGAGACATTTGTCTAACTCGCTAGCCTGGATGACATCCTCGAAATCATAAATGATGGAATTGTTTTCTAAGTATTGGATTTCTAAATCCTGGTCTGCGAGAGATTGGTGTGCTTCATCGGAAATTATTAAATTAACAAATGTTCCGGCCTTTTATAATACGGTTTTAGCATATTTATATGATAGATTTGAGAGGTTTCTCGTCTGCCGGGAATTTCTACCAAATAGTTCGTTTCGGAAATTTTATTTAAAACCGTCCCAGGGCCTATCCACTGTACTGCTAATTTATTCGCTCGAGATGTAGCCAAAACAAGTACTAAATCTCCATCCTTAAATTCGCGTTTAACTGCATTTTTATCATACCAAGTTTTCCTCTTAATTTGCATCTCTTCCATTTTATCTATAGCTATCTCCTGACACCTTTTTAATCTATTAATTAACTTAAACACATATTCAGTGACGAGATCATTTTCTTCTTCCGGTTCCATCCAATATTCCATTACTAATGTTTCTGGAGTCCGCAAATTTTTCCCATACACCAACTCTGTACTCTCGTGAGTTACAGTTCGCAACGCTAAAAGAATAGACGGAAGATGTTAGTCCCATTCGGAGCCTGCCTCTAAACATAAGACTCGCAAGAGTCGTTTCAATGTTCGATGAAATCGCTCAATAGGGTTACTCTGAGGTTGATACACAGAACTATGCCGGACAAGTATTCCGAATCTTTCAAAAAACTCGGTAGTCAGAGCACTAGTAAAGGAAGTACCCTGGTCATATTGTATTTCCCGTGGAAAACCCATACGACTAAAGATATTTAACAGAGCATCTGTAACACTAACCGAACTGATATCAGCCACCGGGATAGCTTCAGGGAATTTCGATGACATGCATATGGCCGTAATAAGATATCGATTCCCATTAGATGTGATTGGGAGAGGCCCACATGGATCAATATTTAGCTTAGAAAAAACCTCCTGAATAACCGGGACCAATTTTAGTGGAGCTTTCTTTTTCTCATTTGGCTTCCCAGCCCTCTGACACTGATCGCAAGTTTTTACGTACGCTTCTATATCCTTATAACAATTCGGCCAATAAAAATATCGGTTTAACTTGTCGTTAGTTTTCGTAACCCCCAGATGTGCAGAGGTTCCTTCATGACACAACGATTTAATTTGCTCACGGAACCTTTCTGGCACTACTATTAATTTAGCCACATTACCTAACTTATCCTCGCGTTTTTTGACGAGTAACCCGTTTTCTAGAGAATAAGCCTTATTTATTGCCTGCACCTGACTGACTGCCTGTTCGTACAATGATTTAATATCCTAGCTATTTTTTTGAGGTTCAATTAACTCATCTCGAGTAACTTTTAGCAGCTCTAACTCCGGAACATATTCCTGCAGTTCAGGGATTAAAATTTGATCCTCTGCCTCCGGAGAAACAATTATAGCCTCATCTTCCCCTTTCCTATCGCTACAGCTATTTAACTATCTCTTTTCTAGCCGCTATGGTTTGAGACCTTGTCTGAACAGCATTGACTACCTCAACTGAAAGAAAATCATAGCCTAAATTTTCTTTTATAAGTTCGGCCGTTTTGTTTCCGAGCAAATACCGACCATGTTGATTTAAATGATTACCACAAACTGCTGCTTTAGTTTGCACCGTTCCGAAGTTTCCGGAAATTTCCACGACCGCCAAGGGTAAGCAAACCAATTCTGAGCTTAACGGACCTTTCACCGGAGAAGGAAGAAGAATTAATGTATTTAGCACACACCAAATCTATTGTTGCCCCCGTATCCCTAAGTATATTTATTTCTTGACCATTCACAGAGCCCTTTGGGCAGGTTGCAATGGAAACATTTTTGTATCGCGCGTCTTTCGAAAACTCTCCCCCTATCGCCCTCAGGAAAAGAAACCACTGGTTTAGGGGGAATTTCCCCGAACCTAGTCTTCTTCTCCCTAAACCAGGAAGTTGTCAAATTTCTCTCGTTCCTGCTGAATTTATCCGCGGTTTTTGAATTTATTTTCCTGGCATCCTCGTAGTTGTCAAAGAGTTCGGCTATTTGAGTAGATGATTTGAGATTCGCCGAATCATCTAAGAAATGTTCTCTCATACTAGCATACGCGCGTTTTTTTAGTTGGTCGACAACCATTAAATCTTTAAGGTCCTCAAACGACTCGATCTCTAAGCCGATTAGCCACTCCTCTAAATAGTTAGTCATTTCAAAGGTGAAGTCTTTCCAGGTACTATCCGATTTCTTTTGGTGTTGAACAAATCTCTGGCGAAAGACTTCCGGACTTAACTTAAATCGCTTAAGTAATAGTTTTTTAATATAGTCATAATTTTCTGCTTGTTCCTCCGGTTCGCGAGCAATGAACTGCACGATATCCAAAGGTAACAAACCTAATAAATGCCCTACCCAGTCTGTTTTTTCAATTAAAGCCCTTTTAGCCTGACGTTCAAAAATAACCAAATACAAACTAATATCTGACTGATTTGGATTAAAATCTGGGATTAATTTTCTTAAATTTACATTCGAGGTTACAGAACGGGGATTTATACAGCCGGTTGATTCATCGTTTACACTATGTCCGGATTCTATTTTAAATCTTTCTAGATCAAATTTTAATTGTAATTCTTTCTCTTTCAACGCGTGCTCCGCTAATCTCAAGGTCTCTGCTCTTTCTGATTCTTCAAATCTAATTTTTTCTGCCCTTTCCCATTCCTCTTCAATTTTCCTATTTGCAATAATAGTCTCAAACAGATTTTTTACGAATTCCTCTTCGTAACCCTCACTGTTAGTGATTGCGGTTTTGAGGTTAGGGACAGTCATGTTTGGCGTGACATCTACCCCTAATTCCTCTGCGAGTAGCAACATATCTTGCTTTTCCCCTTTTCCGAGAAAAGCCATTTTTGAACAATATCAGCACAATATATTTGTTAAAATTCACACAATATTTACTACTCTCTAGTATCACAATAACACTGGTCCCATGTAAACACAAAAACAACCAAAGAAAAATTTTAACACAGTAAAATAATCAAAACTATCAAGAAACTTAAAAACACAATAAATCTTAAGCTAAAAGTTGCACACAATACTCGTATTTACAATTCTCTAGAACCACAATAACATTGTTCCCATGCAAGAAAAAACACTAAGTATCTCAAAATTTGTAGTAGAAATTTTAGCAAGCAACTAATACAACTCAAGAAATATAACAGTACTCACCCCTTTTGAAGTACTATCTGCTGGAACTTGGGAATACTGAAGATTCGGTTGACATTTCTTGCTTTAAAGATGATTTCAATTTTCACAACACACACAAAAGGATTTTCTTTATTGATGGGATAGCTTATCCACTATCAAATCTCGGCCTTCTGAGTTGCTTTTCTTTTCTCTAAAGGATAGTTTTATCCTTATTTCCAAGCTCATGCGACTTGAGTTTTTTTCAACGTGCAGTTTGCAGAGCTCCCGTAATAAACCAGAATCACCAAATAACCTCCTCTCACGGGTCCGGTAATTTCTATTATTTTTTTATTAATCCTCAGCGCTGGCACCACTTTCGTTAATGCTGTGACGTTTGATTCAATAATGGTAGCGTGTTTGAAATATAATTTAGTTTAATTGTCACAGCTATTATTTACATTAATATACAAGTTTCACTATGAGATGATTTTAAAGTCCAAAATAATTTTGTGAGGGAGGGATCTTGTTGGTGTCCGTTCCATCGAAGTTTTTCCGCTGTTCTCTCTTCTCTGCGGTTCACCGACGTCCGCGCGTCCCCTTTCACCCCCACATCCGGTGGAGGCGAAATGCTTCCCTCGGGTCAAAGGTTGCAGGGGCTAATTAAGACACGTCCGTCGGAGTATATTAGCGACTGCAGGTGGTTTTGCACGTGTGGTCATCATTCTTCTAAAACTGACCCGGCCGTGGGAAGCAAGTCCCAGATGTTTCAAGGGGGGGGACGCACATACGTTACAACGTATATAAACCTAGTTGTGTAGTTAAAATTACATGATGGAAATGGGAAGAAATAAGTATTTTAAAAAAAGGCACATAAGCAATGATAAGAATTGTTTTTACCAATATCATTTCATAAATGAGCAAATTCTTCTGTACAACTTTTCATTCTGTTATCAGTTCAGTTGAATCATTCACTTCAGACATTAGGAATTTGAAGGATGAATACAATACAATCAAGGCCGGATCTACGTATGGGCTAAATGGGCTGCAGCCCCGGGTTCTAAGGGGGGCCCGTTCCCCATTGAAGATAAACAGAAAATGGCTTACAATCAAAATAGTAATACAATAATAAACCAGTAAAAAATACACACAAATCAAAAATAAAATACCCGAAATACCATATCAAATTTATTTTCGAGAGCAAGAGCAGTTTACTTTTGTTCTTCCGCCCTACCACCGAATACGCGGAAATTAATAATTATTAATTTAGAAAATCGTCTATATATTTTATGTAAATACCTTAATAAAAACAAATTAAAATAGTATGCTGGTATTTTCTTTTAGAAACTACACCATAATTGGATGTAAAATGTTTAAACCTCAAGAAAATTTCTTGCTTTTCTCATGATCAGAGACAGCTTGTGATGTCTAGAAACAATGTTTTTCATCTAATTGCTAGTGGCCAAGGTACCGGACTCATGGCAGGCATGCCATGAGTTCGAGACTAGTGCCGCTGAAGACCCTCCGTGTAGGGGAGCGATGCATGTTAAATACGTCGAGAACTCAAACGTTCTCCAGTATGTGTGGTGTGATACTTAGAAGAGGGGATGCCAGCTCAGGTATCGTCCTCGTCACTTTGTCGTGCCCCAGTCCTATTTTGGACTGAGTTCACATTGCCCAACGTGCCTGGTGTAGGAGGAAACATATCATCAACAAAAGCCATAACAACAATTATTTATTGAAGACAGACAAACACAATTAACAAGCACAAGTTCAATTTATAAGTGGAAACCTCGGAGTGATTCTCTAATACCTAGATTAATCCTGATACTCAAATCTAATACTCAAATCTAATATTACCGTCTAAGTAATCTCAGCTATCAGAATTGACAAGGAG
The DNA here is from genome assembly GCA_019973975.1 of Trichonephila clavata. NCBI lineage: Eukaryota > Metazoa > Arthropoda > Arachnida > Araneae > Nephilidae > Trichonephila > Trichonephila clavata. The sequence goes on from BMAO01037246.1 coordinate 24,876, forward strand.
ACGAACTCTTGCTAACTTCAGGTCGGTACTAAATCTAATTGTTTTGATTCCCTTAATGATTAATCTAGTACTTTATTATAATACTATCAAATACGCGCTAAGCTCGTTGAAGTGATCCGTAGACGATACTTACATATAGTATGGCAATTCCTTCTCTCTCTCGCACTAACATTTACGAAATCTAGACTTTATATAGTCGAATTAATTAGCATATAACTATCTCGTGTTTTTCCCGAAGAGGCTGTGAAATAGAATAAATGCTGGATCCAAAGTTACCCAAGAGGATTAGTTTGGAAATTCACGCGGATAGCCCCGTCACAACTTGACCATGGTTCAAAATTACGAGGTCCATCTCCAAACTTTCTCGTGTAACTGAACAGTGAGACGTTAATATTCACTCCCTCACTCACAATTCATCTAATTGCTGAGAAATTAATTGGCCTCATCAAGAACCAATATTCACATAGATTTTACTGGATGAAAACCACTGTTGCCGCAACATGAGGATAAAAAAGAGAGGGGGAAGCTATAAGATCAAAGACAGTTAAAATGTGAAAAATTGGTCAAAATATAAAATGTCATAATTTTGGATCTTATTTTAAAACTATACCAAACTTTATCAAACAAAACTAACAAAATATAAGTTTCATTTATTTTTTACCCATTTACGGGGAGATTTTTCAATTTCCGTTAATTCATGGTCCCAAGCCTCTTGTCTGCATTCTACTGTCATAAAAAAAAAGCTGCCAAGTACTTGGATAATTTGATTTTTTCTTTTGACAAAGCCTTACATATCTTTATTTCAGATATTAATTTATCAAACGCAGGATGGTAGCAAAGAGTTTTTATTGAACTACACAGACTGAAATCAGTATTATCTGTATAAATTGTCTGTTCTTATTGCACATTTTTGTTTCAAATTTATTCAAATATTTTTTTGATTTTATAAAAAAAAATATCTGAACAAATAACTGAATTTATCAGAGTACATCGAAAGCATTTAAGAAACACTCTAACAATTTCTGTAAAAATCCTTAAGTTTATCATTAACAATTTCATATGTGTTTGTCAATATATATAATGTATTAAATTTTATGGGATGCTTTTTTTACTTCTGCGTTTTTGTGACATTACTACCTGCAAAATATTTATTGCTGTTTCAAAGTTTTCTTTTAAGAAAATCAATTTATCTCGTCTTTAAATGGATCCTCAAGAATAAGATCCATTGAAAGATTTGTGTTTATTAGTACAGTTATGAGCAAAATTATATTTTTTACATATAACATTTTCATGATAAATCAAACAAGTTGTTGATCCATGTTTGCTTTTTTCCTACGAAATAGTCAAGATCCCAATCGTCTTGAAAAAGCAACGGTTTTTTAGACAGGAGGGTTAGTTAAAAATTAGTTACACCTATAAAATGGTCGCTACTGCATTGTTATCACTAACCATTCCAATTACAAAAAGAACAAAAATATTTAACAATTTGTACCAGCACGCCATCGATAGCAAAATTGATAGATTTGATTGCTTGAATGATAGAATTTCTCGCTAACTTTTTAATACATTATTCCTAAATTTGTTATTTCACCTGTCCTATACCGGGCCACTCAGAATGGTCCGGTGGGTTACATGTGGTCCATGGGCGACAGGTTGAGTATCGCTGATTTAGAGGTATCGAGGAAGTTTTTGGTTCTCCTTATAATGGTAATTTTATGGGTACCCTGAAACTGTTAGCAGAGTTCGACTAATTTATTCGTGAATATAATGAACTACGAGAATTACGACCAAAATCGTTAATATCGTACTTATCAAAAACAATATATGAGTAAATAGTTGAGATCATGGGCAAGCAAATCATTAAACAATTATGTAACTCAAATAAATAACAACGACACAAATTACTATACGGTAGTGATGGATTCAACAGCAGATTTGTCCCACAATTACTAACTTGCTATTATACTACGATAATGTTTTCGGGGAAAAGTGTATGAAAGATGTGTCTCATTAATTAAGATTATTAGTCACACAAGTTTATAGTTAGTTATCTACAAGAATTTCTAGAAACAAATAGACTGCTATTGGATAATTGTAGGGGACAGTCATATGACAACACTGCCAATATGTTCAATCCATATAATGGTGTGCAAGCTCTTCTAAAAGAAAAATAAATAAATTCTCTAATTATGTACCGTGTGCTGCACATTCTCTTAAGGGTAGTCGGTACCCCTTATCCCGCTAATGTTAAATTGAGCATTTTTATGTACCGGTTTCTCAGAAACTATTAAATGTAGAGACTTAAATTTTTTCTGTATATTAATTAGACTTTTTTATTGAAAATGACCGGAAGCTTTTTCAAATATATTGTTTAGTTTTTTCAAAAACATTCATCGCAACAGTATCAATATGAATTTTTTGAAAAATGTCATTTTTTTTCACGATAACTGAATTTTACAAAAATATTATGGGAATATTAATAAAAGCTCCGTGCAATATATATAGTTAGATATCAGTAATATTCAGTGAAGATTGCGCAACTGCTTCCGTTGAATAAGTTCTGAGAAAATGGTACACGCATTTTTAAAAACACCGTTTTGAGATAATTGCATTTTTATTATAAAATGTCACTTCATCAAAAAAATTATGAATTACAATCTGTATTTGCACTATTTTTTAAATATTAGATTATTCTCAATAACTTTTAAGACTTTCTACTTATTTCTTTTACTTAGATTTCTCAGAAAATACATATATAGAAATTTTCACTTTTAATCTATCGAGATATTTTATAGCATTTGCATTATTTTTCTCAAATTATGTATCAATTTTTGTAGAATTTTCTGTTCTGATACATTATTGTCATCCAAGATCATTATAAATCATCATAAATACCATGTGAAAATGTGTCAATACATGAAAATATGACTTTTGTAATACATCATTATACGACATTTCGAAAAGTTTCATTAGAATAAATTCACATGTAAACACAATTTCTTAAAGTATCAGAATTAAAAGGATTCTTAAAATATTACATAAATGGTATCCAAAACAACAAGAAAACTGATTTTGCGTTTTTAAACATGAAATTTGTGTATTTTTTGGTATGTAACATGTTTCGTGCAACGAAAAAGGGCATTGCATTTTGAGATATATTTATGCACATTTTACTAAGAAACTATTGAACACTAAAGCTTTAAAATTTGTTTGTGCATTAAATAAACATTTATCTTTATACAGAAGTGAAATTTTTTTAAAAAAAATTGATCAGCCTGTTTAAAAAAATAATTTTTGCAGAGTACAATAAGGAATTTAATAAAAATTTTCCTTTTCTGTGTTACGACATATGCCTTTTAGTTAAATGTCTGAGGAATATTTCAAAAATTTCACTTCAGTATACACAAGAACATATATGAAATATAAAATAAAAATTTCCAGTTCATGCATAGAGTAGATTTATAGAAAAGAGAAAACACAGTTTAGAAAAGAAAAATTTTTAGAAAACAGTAGCTTTTGGTATAAAATTTTACCTTATCAAAAAGATCCTGCACTGTAGCCGGTTTTTACCTTATTTTTCTTAATATTATCTTCTTCGTTTTTTTCTTTTTCTTTTATCTTTTCTAATTTTCTTCGCTCTTCCAGAAAAAGCATACACTGCTTTCATTAACCTTTCTCTATCAAGAATTTTCATGGCAGTTACCGAATATTCTCCAGGCTCGATTCCCATTTTCTGCAGCATTTTTAATTTGGATACATTACCATCATTAAAAGAACAAACAGCATCATAAACACCAAGTGAAAGTGTTTCAATCTGTACAAATGTTGTTTTAGGAACACGTGACCATATGACATTATGAAAACTTTCATTCGGGTTTTGTGTTTTTCCATGCAAACATTTCTCAACAGATCAGGATGGGAAAGATCTCTAAATACAGGACGCATTGCTTCTACAACAGCGACCGGAAGACTATTTTTATGTTTGTAAGACTTACCTGATGCTTCAGCCTTTTTATATCCACAACATGAATCTTCACCAACAGGACAAAAACCATGTTGAGGATATTCATCTTTTGACAGCTTATGCAGAAAAATGTGGCCCAGATATCTTGCCGCATGTTCTGAACACTAGTGTAATTTCTCCGAATAGCTGATCCATAGTAAAACTGTAAGTTATCTATTTCATGATCAGTCAAACGATTTTTTCCACTTAAACACTTACCGTCTGACAAGGTTTGCCCTTTCAATTGAGTTTTTAATCGGCGTAATCTTGTTCCCATGCGCTTCATGACATGTCCAATGCACTCCAATTTTTCAATTGGGTATTCATCTCCATAGATATTTGTCTTTCTAACAGCATCAAATACTTTGCAATCTCCATCCCCTAAGTAAGTAATATATCGGGCATTATGCAAAGATAATGACCGTTGAAAAATTTTAGACGCACCTTGAATTTCCATGGCTCCACTAGATCCAACGTAATTCCTTTTACAATCCTTTTGATGAGAAGTTAAGTTTTTACATATGCAATATTTTGAAAGAATATCAACATCTATCACCTTACCTGTATCAATGCTGGTAACTGCACCATTCAATGATGAGTAGCCGCGCTTCTGCCATGTCCCATCTACAGCGACTGCAATATTATTATTACCTTTATTTTCACAAATAGCTTCCTTCGCAGCATTTTGAATGGAGTCCTCGTAAACAAGTTTTGCAGCATTTAAGATTCGCTTACCGTAAGGAGAAAACCTTGTAGGTGGTTGAGGAAGATTCATTATGCCGCAAAACATTCCCCCAGCTTCTGCACCTTTTCCAATGGAACGCATAGCATATACAAACTTGGTATTTATTGTAGCGATTTGCGTTCCTTCATAAAAATTTGAAGAAGAGAATTCTACACGATATGGACAAGCACAACATTTCAGGACAAATGTAATAGCTAGTCCAGACTTACCTTTTAAAACTTGCATGTCTAACCCACTGTTACACATTTTACAGTGAACTTCATTCTTGAAAACAAATGCCAGAATATTCAAATTCATAATGGCATTAATAATACCTACACTTTTGTCATAGGAAGAAAAACTTCCATTTAAATTGGGAATTTTCTTTTCTTTTGCACATGTCTCCTTTGAGTCATGTGCATGTCCAGCTTGAGGATTGACATTACTGTCGTTAGAATTTAGAGTACTGTTAGTATGGTTGAAAGTATTCTTACCTTTATAAAACGTACCTTTACGTTTTTTGAACACTTTCGTAGATCTTGGCATATTGAAATTTTTGATATTCAGAAATTTTAAAAATTGAAAAATTTAAAACGCTAACAAGAAAAACGTGTATTCCTTCCAAAATAGGTAAACGACCCTAACAGTTACGCTTGCAGTCAATCTACAGTTAATTGCGTATGAATAAATAAAACTGAGAGTGGCTTTGGAAAAGCTTCCCAGATTTAAAAGGTCAATGTTTACATTTCTATCTGTCAAAGAGGGCAGTTACCCCCCCCCCCTAAAAAGATTAAGTCAGACCAGATGGTCTTGTCATTATCATCGTTTTGAAGTTTTAAGAGATAAATATTGTAATATCATGAATATTCTTAAGACATTTAGTGACAAAGAAAAGGAGAAAATTTATTTTCAAAAAGAGGCAGCAAATTTATTTCATAAATTAACAAAACTCGAAACTGCCATTTTAATTATATTTTGGGAAGAAATTTTAGAAAGATTCAATTCAGTTAAAAAAAATAACAGGTTCTTGGAGTTTGGACATCTGTGAAGGGAATAAGTTCATTATGTCATTAAAAAAGGTTTATAAGCAACGTACGACATGTGAATCAGATCAAAAATCAAAGGAGTATCAAGACGCAGCCAAAAAATTAAGTCCTAATGTAGAAACAGAATATAGCGATGTGAACTAGAGACGGGTTACTTCAAAATTTGCTGATAAATTCACAGAAAAAGTTGTGTATGGGACAGAAAAATTTAAAAGAGACACGATTATTGTAGCGTTAGATAAGGTAATCCTTGATTTAAATAGAAGTCGAGTATAATGCAGAATATAGTAAGAAATTAAAAATTTTGATGGATTTGCAAGATCAAAGTAAGGAGAACGTCGACCTGGAGAGCGTTCGCGCTATTACTGGTTACTATTCAGATGATGTAGACCAACATTTAGTAAATGAAAGTGTTCAATTCAAAAGTTATCTAAAACTGAGCTAGAGTCCTATACTTGTAGTGATATATTCAATTTAATTTTTGAAAAGAAACTAAATCAGGTTTTTCCAAATTTGTATACCATTTTAAAGATTTTTCTAACGATCCGTATTACTTACTAGCTATGAAGCGGAGCGTGCGTTCTAATGCCCTATTTAGAAAACAAATAAAAGACAGCAATGATAAATACTATGCTTAATTATTAACTACTTCTTCCTTTAATATTGATCTCACCAAAGATTTAAAATGTGATGAGCAAATAAAAGAATATTCAGCATAAAAAGTGTAGAAAGTTTTTTTTTTGTTTTGGTAAATTATGTTATTGCTTATAACGTATTTAAATTGTTTTGGGGGAAAAACTTTAAGTTTCGTATATTTTAAATTTTTCCGCACAATAATATTTTAGGAAAAAGGCAAATTTTTTAATTATTTAAAACTCCCCCAGATATCGTTAGCCCAGGGCCCCCAAAGGTCACGGTCCGGCCCTGAATACAATGATTTCTCTTCCAGTTCTTTTAACCATTTCCTGATTCAACACGTATTTCAATCGAAGAAACATACTCCTTTTTCAACGGTCAGTGGGTAGCCTAGTGGTTAGAGCATCGGACTACAGACCAGAAGGCCTGGGTTCAATGCCCGATGCCACCAAATAACCGCCGAGTACACACGAAGAACGTGCTCGTTAAATCAGTGGCTCCGAATGGTGTCGCCATCTATCGTGTTGTGTGAGCAAAATCGTACTGTCACCTTCATGGGGGCTTAAATCTTAGGCTAACGACAGGCGTAGATCTAGCCCGTTGCCATGATGAATTTCGTGGGCCTCGATCTGACTACGTCAGACAAGTGGCATTAGTAACAACAACTACAACGGTCAGTCGAGTCATTACGTCCTCTCTTATTATCCAGTTTTACAAAAATTTTATTAAGACATGGTAGTGTATATCTCTGTACTATGAGCTTTTCCATTCCCAACTTTTTATGTGATACCCTGTGATATAACTCTCAAAGTGCATTCACATATTTGAAACCTACTCGGGTGATCCTGTGCAGAAATAAGACGATAAAAAAGAAATTCTAAGTACTATAAATTATATTTTTGTGGGCCCCTCCCCCTTCCTGTTTTAGAAGTTTTTCTTGCAATGTTTGAACGCGCGTCCCTTGAAAAGGACATGTTTCAAAAGAGAGCGAAGAACGAACGGAGCCCCATCGATCTGCATCTGGGTGTCATTTAAGCCTTTTAAAGAGAATCTTTAAAATAACTCTTTGTCATTGTTGGAAGTTTCCTTCCACTTAAATTTTCCATTCGCGAGGAAGCTTATTTGCATATTTTGCGCATCCGGAACAAAGCCACCGCTCAAAGAAAAACAATAAGGCCGGATTAGGGGGCGAGACCTTAATTCAGTTCCAAGTCGGTCATCATTCCGCACAAGGAGGCATTAAAGCCGAGTCGGTCACTTTTATCCTTCGTTGCCGATTTTCACCTCGATTCTGAAGGATTACATTAGATTGATTTGGTTCGGTTTAATCCAGAAATAGGCTTTTCTAAACGTCCAGGTGTTGTGCAGATAAATTGGCCCAATTACTCTGTTGAGTCGAAAATAGATTTTGAAGAAAAGCTTGAGTTTACGGTAACTGTGTGCTGAGTTTTATCTGATATGTCCAATTTTTACATTGTTTTTCACCGTTTACGTTTCCTAATAAAGCATCCTGTTGAGCTATTGAATGGTTCAGAGAGTCTTCGCACCATTAAGCATTTGTAAGGACAGCTTTTGAAGCAGTGTACAAGTGTAATTCAAATCATATTTCTCATACTGGTTCTCCATTGCAACAACTTTATGCCTTTTTAATACAATGGAACGATTACTTAACTATATATATGTGGTGCATTGCCTCAAAAGATTTATGTTTTGGTTAACTATCATGAAATGCTCGTGGGTGAAAAAATAAAGAGGCTTGATCTTGACCACATCCTTCATTTGTGTTGAGTAACAGGAGTTATTTGAGCATGCTCCTCGTACAAAATAGGGAATTATTCAAATTTCAGATTTTTATATGTAAGGAAGAACAGGGGGGGGGGGGGAATTATTATAAAAAATACAGTCTCGTGTTTAGTCGAAGGGAATAATTAGTTTTTAAGAAAAATGAGATCATTGCTTAGGTAATATTGTAACCTGGTTAATAAGACACGCGAGAACAGTTAACGATCTTGTATTTCTTGGAATCACCAATAAATCTATCTAAAATTTAAGGTCTACAGAATCAGTAGTAAATATACCAACACATAATGTTTTTAATGCTTTAGAAAAAAATCAAATGAAACTCATTTCGCGCGCGCGAAATAGGATATTTGCATTTATGAATTACATGTTATAAGTAAAGAAGATTCGAATTTAAAATAGATATTAATTTAAGTTTTTACATGTATATCACTTGATAACTTTCGAGCCTTTGTAAAGATACAGTTAAATATTTGGAGGTGGAATGCAAGGCTTGAGTTCTTCTTGAGCATGCGCTCTCTTACGCGTACATTTTTCATTTAAAATGTCGAAATACAGCGTTTTTGAGAGTTTATGGATCGTCAAGGCCGACTATTTGTGCAATAACAGCCCAATTACAGCCCAAAGATTATGTGCGACCGAGTACGAGCTGAAAACAGCCAATGCAAGTGTTATAACAGTTAAAAATGGGATAGGAGAAAACTGGCAATGTTTATAATGGCACGTGGTAGCCTAGTGGTCAAGGTAACGAACTCGTTGTCAGCGTGTCATGAATTCGAGACTAGTACCGCTGAAAACCTGCCGTGAAAAGGAGATCAATGCACATTAAATCTGTGGAGGTTCAAATGTCCTTCCGTTGGTGTGGAGTGGAAATTAGGAGATGAGGTGTCACCCTCGTGACTTGATTATAATTCATAAGCCCTCGAGTAGCTGAATGGTGCGACGCCTGAATAGAGTCACTTTTTCGTCTCTGCCACGTCATATCGAATATGTCATGAACTAATTTCGAATACCTGTCGTTACTTTTAAAATTAGAATACAATTTTTAAAACCTTTTGTTTCTGAAAATTTTATTTTTAATTTCCTACAGTTCATTCATACATTAATTGTCACCTTGCACCTTTATGTAAAGTTGTATTCAATAGCGTGAAAGGACGTTTTTATAAAAGTGTGATGACTTCATTTCAAAAACTAGTAATAGCAAAATAAAAAGCATGTACTTTCTGCGGGGGTGTTGTAAATGATGTTTTTACGCGCAGACATTCTTTTTTATTGAAGCAAATGTTTGTTTCTAGGCTCTTTCTTATAAAGATGAAGAAAGTTTTACAAAACAGCATTCAACATTTCGAAGCTTTCTTACGATAGCCAACATCTAGCTGATGTCATTGAACTGCCTTTAGTATATTTTATTTAACCGTGATTGACTTTATTCGGATAATTGACCTTTTAACTTTTTTAAAACTTCTCAAACTGTGAGAGTATTATTTGAACTTGAAAATAGAGAATTCCACTTTTTATTGGGATGTGTTTTCATGAAGAATTCAGGAAACCTAAAGCTAGAACTAATTGAATTAACTTGTTTATTTGAATTAAAGATAATATAAAAAATACACTATAGGGACACTTCCCAGTTTTTAAACGAATTTAATAACTTCAGGTAGAGGAAAAATCATCACAACTATATTTAAAATAGAATTCGATACATTTCTAATACACATTCCACCTCATTTGAAAAGTTAAAGAACTGTGTGAGCAAAGTATATCAAGATATAATTCTTCCTCACTAAGGCTGTCGAGACTAAGTAAAAGGGCCCCGTCTTCAAATGACCTCAGCAATGTTCATCAAAAATGTTAATTATCTCATTCTGGCCACAACAACTTTTCGTTCTGCGCGGAAAAAGAGCAAAAATAAGTTCTCATATCGACGCTCGCTTCATCTTCTCGGTGAGAAGGGATTAAAGCACTTGGCAACTTAATGCTCCTAATGCTTGTCAGGCGAGATCCGCTCTATCCTGATCCCCAAAGCACCGTCGAAGAATCGACATCTATGTGAAATTTTGTCGTGTTCCTAGGAACACGACAGACTCCTGTGGCGGATTTATTTAATGAATCTATCTCCTAATCGCTGCAGTCGGATTTCGCGGGCCGCCTTCAGCTTCCAGGGCCATTTTCAACATACGAGAATTGAGCCGCGAAAGTACGACTGCGAATCGCCAAAAACAATTCTTATTTTCCAATCTATTTAGTAAAAAGATTAAAAAAGAAAGGGATTTATCTGAGTGCGTTTGGTGAGTGAATGAATATTAACGTCCCACTGTTCAGCTACACAATGGCTTTTGGCGACGAACCGCGTAATTTTGAACCATGGTCAAGTGACGCGGATGACACCTGAGCTGGCACCCCCCTCTCCTAACTACCACACCACGGGAGGACGTTGAAGCTGTCGACAGATTTAACGTGCATCGCTCCCCTACACGGCGGGTCTTCCGTGGAACTGGGATCGAACTCATAACACGCTAGCCATGATCCGATACTTTGACCACTTGGCTACCTCGGCCACCTGAGTGTGTTTGGAGAGAATACTAAATAGTAACTGGGTCACATTTTTAATTGATTAATGTTGCTCTGTGCTGTTTCATTATCATTTTTTGCTTAATTTCTGTTTCGATTATTCATGTTCTTTGACTGGGATCGGATCCGGATAATAAATGTGATGTTTAGACTCTACACTTTGAATCAAAATTATTGTTTCCGCTTTCATAAAACATAAGATGAGTAGGATTGAAATTTTAAGACCTTTAATTTAATCTTTTTACTGCTCCGGAATATACGTATACTCGAATCCCTTTTATGAAATCTCAGTGTTATTTGGAGAAGGATTCCGCAAATTTTACGAGTCTTAAGCAATTAGTTTCACAACATCGTTTTAACACTATAATTTTATCTTTAAACAATAGTTTAATAGTAAATATTTCCCAGAAAAATCTCATCAATTTCTTCTTTTACAGAATCATTCATCAGATATCTTTTCAGATTTAATAAAATGGGTTCTCTCTCTCTCAAATACAAGAACATTCAGATATGAAGGGGAAAAAATGTCAATGGAACAAACACTACGAGCTATTCAATATTTATATTCGCTGTTATTAGTGATGCCTCTTTGAGATGAAATGAGTGGAAATTGTGGATGGCTATACACTTAACCATTGATTTTTCATGGAATTTTTGCTTCAATCACTGAAGAGTACTTCCAGAGCTGTGTCTAATGGATTGTCGATAACTTTTGTATCCAAGTTATCTTCTGCACCACTCTACATGAGGGAATTTTGAGGCGCAGTGAAACATCGTCCACTCCATCCCACTGAAGGAAAACCCGAGTCCTCTGTATTTTTGAACATTTTTGCAGTACTATAATATGAATTATGTATAAATATGCAGATAAACACTTGAATCTAGTTTTTTATTGATTCGAATAGGATCTTTTGCAACAATTCTACATTTGTCGAATCATTACCGTTTTATTCTGCTTCTTCACTTTTACAAATGTAATTATTATTTTTTTTTATTAAGAACACATTGTTACTTTTTCAATTATGAGCTGCCAAATTCAGTATAAATGCCCTTGTTGATGAAAATGTATAATAAAAAGTCCAATTTTGATTTTACACACCGTTGTCTCTCTGATGATACGTCTTAGAATTGAATGTCTTCATTGAAACTTTTTTCTAAACACCTCTTTTACTTAAACGTACCATAATGTCTTACTGTTTACCATTATATCATTTTAGGTATCGGAACACGCGTTCGGAGTACTTTTTTTAAAAAATAGCATTCTAAAACAATATAAATATGTGCTTTCTCAGGAATCAATACCAATAAATACTAACATTTAACCAACAATATTTAAGAAAAATTATCTGTTTTTTATAAAAATCACAATTATAAGTAAAACTTTAGCAATTTTCTTTGAAAAACTTGAAAGCAATTAGAGAAAAAGTAATAAACTTATATCAGTAAAAGTATTACTAAAACAAATCAGATGCATTTATCTAGAGAATGTAATAAAATTTTAATGTTTTGTTGAAAATTAAAATTTTAGAGCTGATCAAGTTATAAGAAATGGGACATTATTTAAATAACAGGCTATACCTCAAAAAATATTCAAACAAAAAGAAATATTGCTGTGCATTCTGTTGAAAATAGTATAAATATCAGGTTTAAAAGTTTTCTGAAACACATTTATAACATTTATCACAGACACATGCCACGATAGATTTCAAACAATTTAATTGTCCGCCTCCGGTAGATCATTAACCCGATTTTTCTAATTTTATGAAATTGATTGCAGCTGGACTTCTAGGTGGCGCAGAAGCAAAACAAAGTTTGTTTTGTAAAGTCCAAAGAGAGACAGTTTTATTCAATAAAATGAAAAAAACATAAAATGGGTTTTTACCGAATTTAACGTGTTCAGATATCTTAGCAATGGACTTTTTCATGTTGAAAAATTTACGTGATAGCGACCTTGGAATTTGAATGCCCTAAATGCCATACATCCTTTAAAAAATTGTGGGTGCCTACTGGTCAAGGTCGTGGCTGGCGTGTCATGAGTTCGAGCCTAGTAACATTGAAGACCCGCAGAGCAGAAGAGAGCTGATGCATGTTAAATCTGTCGAGGCTCCCATGGGGTGGGGTGGATGTTTGGGGAAGGGTGTGCACGCTCAAGTGTCTTCCTCGACCGTGGTTCAAAATTACGAGGTCCGTCACCAAAAGTCCACGTGGGGCTGGGAATAGTGCAACGTCAGCATTCATTCACGCACTCAGTGAGACATTAATTACATTCAGTTATCCAGTTAAAAAATTCTCATTGGGAGTTTCCATCTCGTTCTCTGGCTTATTCAGTTTAGCCCGTAAGATATTGCAGTCTTTTTTTCTATATTGTTAGAATAAGTAATTGTAAACTATGTTTATCATTTGAAGTTAACGCTTAAATAACTCCCAGTTAAATAAATTTTGTTTTTATTTTAAAATGCTTAAAATAAAAATTTCTGTTTCTACTCATCCTTTCGGGTGTCTGGTCTAGACAAAGGAAGATGCACATTTTCCCCTCCCCACCGAGAAACTAATATTTTTTCATCCATTTCTGGGGCTGACGATGATTCTTTCACTCCTCTCCATCTCTACTGAAGGGAGAGGGAGGGCGTGTAATCGATCCGAGAACAGCTGATCAGGATTAAGAGGAATAATCCTGTCAAGGCCGAGATAAATTAGAAAGAGGGGGAAAACCAATTTTTCATGAGTGATTGCGATCCTTCATTTGCACGGGTTGGAAAAAATGGAACCTCGTTTGTTTTCTGCTGAATTATTTCGTACTCTTAAGTAAACCGCAGAATATTTTTGCCTCTGACATTTTCATTCTACGTGTGGATTAATGGTTCGTGAAGGTATCCCTATTTATTGTACCGTTTCGGTAAGAAAAATAAATCCAAACTCGTTTTTAGAGCATCTGTGTCCAACGGGGGTGCATGAAATTCCGAAGGGATGCATGAGATATAATCCATCACGCAGGGCTATGGTAACTGATCACATCCAATACTCTCTTTTCCTTGCAGAATGAATGAGCTTATTCCTTACGAGTTTTTCTCATTTGAGCGTGAAGCGGACGTTGTTTGATATGCGGACTTGTGAAGGAATCGCGATAAATGTAAATACACTGCTAAAAAAATTAGGTATGTACATGGATTGAACGAAATTACGCAAAGATTTCCAATGATAACTAACGTGGAACAAAATACCCATAGTCTAAAATGTAACAGAGAACAGAAGAAGAAAACTTGGTACGCATATCTTCTTTCATGGCGTCAAAAACCAGGATAAGGATACGTGCAGAAATTGAGAGATGTTGTTTTTCTTAGTCCCAGTGGTGAAGTTCATCCTTTAGGCTGTTCGTTTGAGAAAAGGTGACAATATATTGTCAAGATAACGTGCTCTGCCAGTTGTTGGAGAGACAAGAATTGTCATCGCAAGACTGTCTAATTGATTCCAAGGCCATGTTCGACGTCGTCCAAGACAAGGTCATCCACGAGCTAACACATCAAATAATGATCGATGTTCAATGTTAATAATTCGCCAAGACAGAACAGCCAGTGCGAAGCAGATTCAAGCACAGTTTGTTTTTGGCAACAGGACGAAGAGTCTCAAATCCCAAATGGGCTTCACACCGGTGGTCTACATGCATACAGGCCAATGGTACTTATTCCATTTGATAGCAAGACAACGTGCGAACCGAAGAAAGTAGGCTGCTGAACTGCGAGATTAGATGTAAAGTGATTGGTGTCAACTGGTGTTCATGGACGTCTCGATTCATTTTAGAGTGTACCACCATGCGTGTTTCGGTGTGTGGGCAGAAGGGCACTCAAAATAACCCTTCAGGAAAGATCACATTACAGGCGAGGTGGTTTGATGGTAGGGGCTGGAATCAACATAGGTGGGCATACTAGCCTGCATATCATTCGGAAAGGCACTCTGATGGCTCAAAGGTATGCAGACGAGATTTTGAAACCCCATGTCATACGTTACGTTGCAGTCTCTCTCATTGGGGATTCTTTTCTTCTAAAACAGGATAGTGCCAGACCTCGCACAGATCGTTTTATAAAGAACTTTCTTGAAGCAGAAACAATACAACGTATGGAATGGCCAGCATACTTTCCTAGTCTTAATCCAGCCCAACATGTTTCGGATGACGTGTTGCTGCAAAACCAAAGCTTCTTGTAACTTTTCAAGACTTGGAGATTACATTTCGTTATGAGTGGAACCTGAAGTCTCATCGATTACCGCAACGCATCCATGCTAAGCAGGTGTGGGAGCTCGGGGGACCACACACTATATGAAACATCTTGTGTCATTTCCAAGAAATCAGCTTTTGTTGTTGTTTTTTGTCATTTACATGTAACCAAATTGTTGCCCTGAAGCATCATTTCGTGTTCTTTAAGCCATTTCAGTTCCCATACAATTGTTTTTCGCTTCGTTTTTTTCTGTATTGCGTTTTGTTACACCTGTATATATATTTTTCATCTTAGGATCATGTATGGCAATAGCGCAACGTTTTATTTTTTTTCACGCTTGCACCCCTAATTTTTTGAGCAATAAGTTAAAGTGTGGCGAATAGAATTCGAGGCCTTTAAGGGGGAAATTACTGAACGTAGAGGATGGTAGAGAATCTTCATGAAGTATTACTGAGAGGAATTCAAGGCAAAGATAGAAGACGACGTTGTAGAAGATTAGCGTCTAAAATATTAAAATTGTACTTGGATCAAAGGAACCTCGGTGGAAGAAGTAGAAATTGAATCAGAGACCAGCTATTAGAGGACTTCAGCTTAGATATCTCAAGATAAGTAAACTTTTACTAAAATGTTTATTTGATACATTTTGTTTCTGTCAATTTTCCACGAATGTAGTTTGTGTGATATTATTTATTCAAAAATGAATTTCATTCAAAAAGTGCTGTCTAATATTGATTTAGACGCTCGAAAGCCGCAAATTTAAAACAACATTATTGAAAGAGCCTGACGTTTGATATTCAGTGTGTGTCTTCCCATTCTGCCTTATTGCCGGAAACGTATTACATCCATCTGAAGTGTCAATAATTATTAACAGAAACTGATTTTAAAAAATTCATTCCGTCAAAATCATAGTAGTCGACCGCCATGATTGGGAACTCGTGGTTTACTGTCCTAGAACTGGGAACTCACCGTATGTTCGTTCTGTAGAAACTCAATTTCTTCACGTAGGCGTAATGTGGAATTTTTGGAAAGTGGGGTCAAATGACGAGGTCCATCGTCATTTCCCCTTGGAAACGTGGCAAAAATGTTTTTCAATTAAGCTACCATCAACTCTGTACCATCTTTCTGTTCTCGAACAAATTGTGTTACGAATCATCTATTATTAGCAATGCAAGTTTTCGTGATGATAGATATCATCCAATGTGTAATATTTTTAATATAGAATAGATTTTTTATTACTGAAACTTTTTCCCTTACTTCATCGCTAGACTACTGAAAAGACATTTTTTTCACCGAATGTGACTTCTGCCTACTCTTATTAATCCTTATGGATTTTAGAAATCAAAATATTGCACAATTTTGAAATATTCAGAAAACTTTTTTGTATGAAAGATTTCTTCGTTAAGACCACGAAATCGAAGCCAATTTCATATTTTCCCAAGTATACTATATGGAATATTTGTCGTCCCTTGACTGAGGCTCAAAATCACAAGATCCTTCTCCAACAGTCCTCCTCACTGCTTTGAAGTACGTCGTCAATAAACAATTAATCGTGGAACATTTGCTTAACACGTCCTTAGACAAAATGTTTAAAAAAAAAGGGAAGTACACATACGAGTAATTAAATACAGTGAACATCATTTAACACGAAACTAAGGGGACTGAAATACTTTTTCGTGTTAAACGATGTTGCAAATATATTTATATGTATATACAACAAAATTAAGTTTATTAGAGTTCATCTTTTTTCTATAAATGTATTTAACAAAAACCAATGAAACAAAATCATTTACAAGAAATGAGCGAAATTTAATTCAAGATTTTCAAGATTTTTGTAAAACAAAACATATATATTAAGTTTTTGAAAGAAAAAAAAACTAGATTAACCTGCAAGCATTTTTTCGTACTATGCCATTTCTTTCCTTGAAATGTTCCAAGTATCCTGGATTTACAGATAATGTAATATCCATTCTTTCAAGCTATTAAAGGTCATGATAAGGGAGCATTCTGAGGTATCGCTTGTCTGAACAAAACAAGTAAAGCCGTCTCTAAATCCTCGGCCGTTTTCGCTCCGGCTCATGCTCACTCCGTTCAAACATTTCCGTAATTTGCCCTCTTATTTTTTAAAATTATTGTTGACGATGTAGAGTGAGCAACACACCAAAATTTTTACAGATTTATGTTTTCATCTGTTTTTGATCAACTGCGTTAAGAAGTTCCATCCTCCTTTTAAGAGAAATGGAAGTTTGTTATCCCCCTGAGCTCTTTGTAATTGTGCTTGTAAAAAAGTTGTTTTAAAATAGGAAGAAAAAAAAGTGAACCCAACTCTGATTTTTACTCACAATGCGATGTACTCCAACGAATTTCAAAGCTAACTGATGAGATGTTTTTGTGTGACATTTGTAGGGGTAGAGGGGGAAAGCACAGCTCAGGTAAATAAACTTGTCTCGTGTCACAAGCTATTCTGAGGGTTTATGTAAGCCAAGATAGCTTTCTTTCGGCGAAATATGGGAAATCTCCTCTCTTTCATCTCACACCCCTCTTAAATCTTACATATTCTGTATTTTGTTCCTTGCCAGAAGCAAATCTTTTCGTATTACGCAATTTTCGTTTCGTGTTCAGAGAAAATAAATGCATGAAAATACACAGTAGTTTGTCGGGATGGTTTCGTGTTAGCCGATATGTCATCGAAAGAGTTTTTGCGTTTAACGTATTCTCTAGTAATACTAGATGACACCTGGAGCATGAGTTAATTACATTAATATATAATAGTTAAAAACTTTAATAAAAATGCAGTATTTTTTCTTAACATGTTGAATATTTTTTAAGGTACATTCTTCTAAGGCTTTTTTTGGATGTGGTTTCCCGAAAACACCTCCTAGTTTCAAGGGTTCTGTGAGTCGACAAAGTTTACTGGGATAGGCCATCACTTACTCAGTGTTGTCAGAAAGGGTGATACTCAGTGTTAGTGTAAGAAAATATTTTTTTTGGATTGTGCCTATCAAAAGATTACCCTACTTCTCTCTCTCACATCTTTTAAAATGGCCGCTTCTCGTTGCCTCCTTTCAACACACGTGTGCGTCATTTCTTTGAGGCCATGCTGCTCTAATCCATCTAAGAGAAATCTTAACTTTGCAGACACATAGAGCTTAAAATATTCACTATTTCTCCTTGGCTGTATACAGAACATCATAAACTTAAAAAATCTCACTAAGAAATTCTCCTCAAAGGTTTTACAATAAACCTTGAAAATTACCCAATGAAAATCTACCTATGCTTGCATAAAGGTCTTATCCTTAGGCGGTTCTCTCCCTCTAGACAAAAGATCACCCCCGTGCAATCAGTGTTATTGTTCGATTTGGGAATCATGCATTTTTTTCAGTGATCAATCTTAGTTTAGTTTCAACGTTACATTATTCTTCTGGAAAATTTAACTGTTTTACTGTAGATTATTTTTCAAGTAATTTGCTTTTCAAGTGTAACCGAAAACTTTTTTATTTGAATTCAGACTTTGCATTTTTAATTCATGCTTTGATTTAAACGTGTTCCCATACGAGGTACAAATGTCTAGTTCGTAAGAAAATTCTTAATGACTCTCTTTAAAAGGAACCTTATTGAAATTGACGTTTGATTAAATCTGTGAATGCTATATATAAATAGCGTGCTTGAATCAATGAACATAGTATAAGCTCAGGTATTTTAAAACATCTAATAGAAACTAATCTGTTAGATGCTTCTGACCAGAAGAGTGGAAAACCGAGTTGTTTGGGAAATGACAGTATATTGAAAGAGATTTTACCCAGGGATTAAGTCAATCTTATTTCTTAAATAATTGTATTTGGACGCTGAAGGATTTAATGAATTCCTAAAACATGTATCTGCTTTCGGAAAGTATTTCTTGATTGATTTTCATTTCTTTTACAGTGCCTGCTTGTTTCTGTCACAACATGACGAGGCTGTCTGAGCAGAGTTTAGTCGTCTTCAGCTGCATCACGTGTCTGTGCCTCATCGCAGAAGCCATCGACTGCAGGTGCTGTGAGATTTCACATCAATTTAATTTCTTATTTATGCTAGTCCTTTGTTTCAAGAAATATTCTTATTCTTAAATACAATTTTAATAGCGTAGAAATAAAAGAAAATTACAGCAAAAGAAGTTTTGGTTTTTTAATTAAATATCATGGTTGATAGCTGAACTATTCATAATTTGATAACTTTATTTAACGTTTTTTGGAATGTGTTCTCGGTAGCCTTCATGACGTTATGCCTTCGTGACCTAACTTTGTCAGGCCTTTTCTCGATCATAAGCCATGCTTCCTTTCTTTCAAATGTAATTTTCGTCATATTTTATTTTTTCGTCTTCTTTTGTTACCTTTTGTATGTATCGCACACAGATATATTCCTTTTAGAATGTCTTAACATTCTAAAAGGTAATTTTTTTTCAATTCAATAAATGGTGACAAAATGTTTAAAGTGATGGTAGTTGTAAGTTCTTCATTCAGAACAAGTATATAATCTAACAGAATTGAGGGCATTCGGATCCAAATCATCGCACACAGATATTTGGGGGATACAAACAATTGCACTTTGAAGTAGAATTTAGGATAACGAGAAAGTTTTGATTTGAAATTAAACAATTCATTTTTCAGTATACGAGGTTTGAAGCCTCGGAAAATAATTGCCCCCCTCCAAGGTCAGGTCTTGGGCCCCAAGCCGGATCTTATATATATATATATATATATATATACACTTGTGCCAGAAAAAATCTACGTTCACCTACTACTGCTTACATAAACAACAACAAAAATTGTAAAAAACGATAGTTGAAATTTTTTAAAATTATATATTTTATAAGTTCATTTCAAGTACTGAGAATAACAAAAGTAAACTCGTTTTGCTTTCATGGCTTTTAAAATAAGGACATGTTTTTAACGATACCAACAAAAAACAAGTAGAAAAAGTCTGCATTCACTGTTTAGTAGTAACTGCAAAAATTATTTAAACAGGATAATGAGCTATTTTATAGCTGGTTGGATAACCCCGTGTTTCGAAAAAACCTGCTAAAGTCGTTTCGGAATTGAATTAACAAGTCTAGAGTGGTTTCTTCAGAGCTTATCTTCTCTCATTCGTCCTTAAGAACATTCTTTTCTAGCAAGTGTGTGTGTATATACAAAGGACTGCCAAACCATAACTTAATGTACCTTTATACATCACGTAATAATATTTAATATTAAACTTATTATTGAATACAAAATCAACCGGAGTCTGAGTAAACGAAGTAAGTAATGTATAACATTTATAATATTTATTAAAACGGGAAATCTCTCTAACGATAGATAACCTGGTAACTTAAATAAAAATGAACACCAAGAAAGACACGAACACCGTCAATTAATTTTCGATTTGAAATTCTTAAGAAAGAAAAAAGGTATCTCTTACCTTCTTCATTTCTGAATCTCAGAGGCTGAGCTTGACTGAAAGTTCCATCTTATTCTAGCGTAAATGCTGCGACTTTTAATAAGGAGTGTTCTTTGTGTGAAGCAAAAATGATTTCATGAAAAAAGAAATAAAAAACTGATAATTCCATTATGCTTCATTTGATTGAATACTTACAACTCTATCAACAAATAATCATTTAAAATGCTCTCTGTGCTTTTCCAGGTATCGTAATACTATTTTACTTGAAAAAAACTTAACAGATGTACGTTATTTACTACTTCGCTAAATGAAATTGAAACACATTGGGGGGGGGGGCTAAATATGCCAATCATTTACTCTGCTGCTTCTTAAAAAGTAAATCATGTCTTTTTTTTTCTTCCTACAGCTCATGCAATGTATACTGTTCTTAAAAAAATGATGAATTTTTATATCTTCCTAGCATTTTATCCAATTTTCCGTCTGATTTTTGTTTTATTTGTAAGTAATTAAGAATTAAAAAGAAAACCCACGAAAGAAAAATATCTCTTGTCGCCTTGATTACAGCAAATTAAAAAAAATGTTTTTTGATTTGGCTATAAGATTAAAGATACCTAATGAGCGTATTAAAATTTTGATTATGAACGACGTTAGATCGCCAATTGGAAAATCGCTTAAGAATTCGATTTTAAAAAGTGTAAAGTGAATTTTGAGAAAATCTACATTGATGGCGTCAGTCAGGCTTTGGGCCCCCTAGAAGCCTTGCCCCCCCCCCTCAATGCGGGGGTGTACGTTACGCCACTGGTTAGAAGTCATAAAATAAAAGCTCGATTTCCTAGAAAACGTTATTAATTTTAAAATTTCGTATGCTTTTTCAGAGTAGTCAGGAATTGTAGTTGTGAAAATATTGTGCTCTGTTGCAATAGTAATGTACGTTTTTTGCACGTACTATTCTACTTTAAACAAAATTCGCCTTGGTATTTTTCGCTACTATCCAAAATATGCTATCATACTTCTTATCTTTTTTGAATGCAGTGTCATCTTTCAATAAATGAGTGAAATCAGTAATGGAGCAAGTATTTATTTGAAATTTATTTTTTAAATATATTTGAATGGAAAAAAAAGCTTAATTTTTTCGGATTCTCCTTGTTAACGCTCCTAAACTTCGATATATAATCACTATAAAGCAGCCCTTTTGTGCTGCTTTATAGTGCGACGTAAGTATAAATCTCACTCTCGATGCAGGAGAAGTTTAGCTGCAAGTAGGGGGAGTTGGAAACGTCTGAATTGGAAGGTCCTGGGGTTTCATGCCATGGATGATGATACGAAGTTTAAAACAAGTAAATTTGAAAAGTTTGGGGGGGGGGGTGATCTTGCGACGAAGCTTCAGAGGTGTGCTTATAAAAAGTGTAGCTCTTTTACGTAGTTGCATTTTTTGAGCCATTGCAGTGGAGAGGAGGAGCATTCGATAATAAAATATCTAAAGAGGTCTTTGTACAACACAGTGGGTCCCAATATAATCCCGAAGATATTCGAATATCCTGAGTGCATCGCGAGCGAATTAAACCGTTTTCTAAAATTTCAATTGATTAATTACTGATTCTCAGGAAAAGAAACGGATTTTCTGCCCAGATGAAGGGCATAATCTTGCCTTTCCCTTTACTGGGATGTTTTAATTACGATGTTGTCTGTTAGAAAACACGCAGCTCGCTTTACTGTCTTTTTGTAATTGCTTCCGCTCTTTAATTATGAATCTCTATTCTGATATTAATTAATGTTTCTTTTTCCCATGCCTAGAGTAAGTGAAACTCTCACAGAGGCCGAATGAAAGAAATATTCTTGAGGCCGTTAAAACTCTCGGTGAGTCGTCATTACGAAAATGAATTTCTATGAATCATATTAATTGGTTTTCGAGAACTTTTGCTAAAAAATTGTTTTTGAAATATCCCACATTTTATTCTATTAAACAATTACAATTTTTGTATAAGATTGTCACGCCATTTGATTTTTATAAGGGTTCATCTGCATCTTTTCTTTATGTGTCTATTTAGAATGTTTCCTCTTGTAAATTACACCACTAGTTATTCTTACAGATTCTCTGTAAAATCTAGAAACTATTCTGATAGGAAAAAATAAAGTATCTCTTAAATTAACCATGACCTTTTTTGATTTCTTATGGTTTAACTATGAGTTAGAGCAGGAAAAGAAGTTTATTGGCACTTTGTTTCAGATATAGGAAGGCAAATATAAGGGATTTTCAGTGAACAACAGTATTTTCACTTTTGGAAATTTACTTGACGCATAAGTATTTGAATCAAAGTTTGCTTATCTCGAAACCTTTCCCAATTGTTTTTTCATCGAATGAGATACCAGCTGTGTAAGTTCCCTTTTACAGAGTTTGAAATGCCATTCCTCCCTCTTGCGTCGTTCGATTGCTCTTAAATTCTAACCATTTGCATATCCCAGCACTTTCCTCTCAAGCTAATTTGTCGTTTGGATCATCCCTCCTTCACGAATGTTGCAGTTCAAATGGTCAGTAGCGTAAATTATGTCTAAATTACTCTTCGATAATGATGTTATAGAAAAATTATATCTAAGAATGCACATGAGTTTTTACACACAGTGACGATACTAATTAATTAAATGTCATAAAACTTTGTGAGCAGAAATTTTCATTGGTGCATTTCAGAGCCAAATGACAATTAAACATACTGCGATTAAAGGCCCGATGAAATAGTTACGAAGGAAACCTCTGTTGGTACATTATATAATGCTGCAGAAATATGCCTATTGTGAACTTCCTTGTTAATGAAGTTTATATTTATTACAACTTGATTTAAAAAAATCCTTAGTTTGGATAAGATTTCGTTCTGAACTAATTCCCAAGAACCTTTTTTCTGGGTGTTTCGATAAATGCTTCCACATATGGATTTGTTATAGTTTGATTTTTGATCCAGTCTTGCAACACATGTATAATCTCATCTACTTATTTCTAACGTCTAATTATTCCTGCCCTCTGTATTTCATAATTTAGGTGGGATTGCATCCATTTTCTAAATCACGTGAAGGTTCTCCTACTCCATCTCATGATGGAAGATTTCTGTTCCTTCAAGGGTTGCAAAGCATGTTATGAATCAGGATGAGAGAGGTAAACAAGCGCGTGTTCTATTTCGCGTCAATCCATTACGATTCCGCACTTCAGTGTAGCCGCAGTAGTCATGGGCCTGAACTCTCTTCCAGCGTTGTTTCTTACGAGTCTTGGGTTTGAGTCCTCATGCTGTGTAGAAAGGCTGATGCATGTAAAATCTGTCAAGGCCCAAAGTCTTCAGATTGACGCGGTGTTCAAGTTTGGAAATTGGGATACCATATCAGAAGTCGTCTTGGTCTTTGGTTCAAAACGTTGAGGTCTGTCACCAGTAGCCATCGAGTTTCTTCGACGTCAATAAAATTCAGTCGATCTATCTTGATTCCTTTTTACGCATACATTTATCTTATATATATATATATATATATATATATAATTCTGCTTTTTTTATTTTATCGTGGCATTTTTAGTCTCCAGGATTCATAATATTTAATCGTAACATACATTTTTCAAGGTCTAAATTATTTGAAAAATATGAACACCTCAAAGTGCTATTTAATTTTTGAATCTTAAATTTTTCTGTACTTTTTAGATAGAGAAATTCTCGACATTAATCGGAAGTTCCAGTTCTGTTTTCGCCAGTGGGGAATAACACTTTGAGCATACTGCAGCATGGAACTAGGTTTTGTACTCTTTATTGGGATGGTGGCGGAAATTATTTACTGGCTCAGGTCCCTTCCTCGACACCTGTGTCATCTCCAAATAACGAAATACGTCGCCAGTAGTCCCTGTGTTGCTCCAAAGGGTGACGTAAATAAGCAATCGACCACTTTAACAACCTTTCTCGTCACGTGACCATAACGCATAATTTCGAGATCCGTCAGTAAAGCTGAGATGTTGATCGCAGTTAAACAAGTGACAATTTCTTAGAAATGTTTCTGGGCCCAAAGAAATCCTACTTTTTAAATTTTCGCTGCATATGTAGTCACTCAAAAAAGTATTGTTACACTTGGTATGCATAACTGTAAATTCATTTATAAAAATATTTGTCACATTAAAACAAAAACAAAATGAATTAAGAAATATTTTAGCATTTAGTGTACAGTATATAAGGAAAATTTTCATTAGCATTATAGAATTATAATTTGATCTAGCTTCTCAAATATAATTCAATTGCACACTGGAATCAAAAAAGTATTGGTACACTTTTGAAATGAGGAATTTAACAAATACACAGCGCATCAAAAGAATTTAATTTCACATCACTTTTTTAGATTAAACATAAACGTTTCAACAGGTAAGATTATTTATAGAAAAAATGGTGAAAAGCAAGATATATCAATTCGTGTGCGAAATCTCTTAATAAATCATTGGAAAGAGGGGAAATCAGTTCGCTGTATAGGAAAATCTTGAAATTGAGTAAGCCTACTGTTTTTAATATCATTCACAGGTTCAAGAAACAAATAGTGTTGAAAAAGGCAAAGATCAGGGCGTCCAAGGATATTTAATGAACGTGAAGTGGATTGTGTGATGGGGGACAAGTACACATTAATCCAAGAACTAGTTCAGTAGAAATGACTTTTCAATGTAAGAGTAGGTTCCGAAACTTGAGTAAATCCTGAAACTGTCAAAAAAGTGTTAAGAAAGCCTAAGTATCATGGCAGAGTACCTCAAAGAAAGCTACATCAGAAAAACAAACATGCAAGCTAGGCTGGCATATGAGGAATGTATGCAAGGCAACCAACGGATATTGGGAAAATGTAATTTTTGTTGAAGAAAGCAAATATAATATTTTCGTATTGGATGACAAGCAAAGAGTTTGGCGGAAATCAAATACAGCAATGCATGCCAAACATTAATGGCCTACTGTCAAATATGGAGTGGGTAACCAAATTGTCTGGGGCTGCATGGCAAGCTCTGGTGTTCCGTTAGTACATTTTATTGAACTTACATTTTATTCATTGTATAATGAATAAATATGTCTATCTTGAGATTCTTAAGAGAAACTTAAAGCGAAGTGCGAGCAAGCTGGAAATTTCAGGACATTTTATGTTGTACCAAGATAATGACCCGAAACATACTGCAGATATTTGCAAGTTATGGGTCCTCTACCACTGTCCTAGTGTTATTAAGATTCCTGCAAAAGTCCAGGCCTTAATTCCATTGAAAATGGGCAGGATTGTTTGAAGTAAAACCTATATGAGCATCACATTTCTAACAAGCAGGTTTTAAATAAAAGCTTTGGGTGAATGTGGACCATAATTGGTAGATCGTTTTGCAAAAAATTGATCTAATCCATGTCAAATAGACTTCAACAGGTCATAAAAGCAAGGGCGGCCCAACAAGATATTAATTTTTAAGTTTGAATTAGTTTTCTTAATTTATTGGGAAGTTTCTGAATACTTTTTTGAGCATGTTTTTTTAATTCGATTTCTTTTATTTTCAATTTTAACCATAATTGCAGTAATGTATGATAGTTTTGTTCAAATTATTATTTGTATTTTTACCAAAATAACATTTATTTCTTTTTTTGTTTCTTTTGTATGTTAAAGTAAAATATTACAAAAATATATGAACTGGTAGTGTGTCCCAATGCTTTTTTGACTGACTAAGTTGTAAGAGCTCTCGTGATATTTCTGACCCAACTTGTCCATCACAAATGTGGATGAGAATGTAGAAAATGGTATGATTCAGGAGCAAACAATTAAATTTGCCTTTATTTTCATGATTTATTTTAAAAATTTCAAAGCATTACATTTCGCCATGACATCGCAAATATCTTAAATTATCTCTGCTTTTAAAGGAGAAAGAAAATCATTTACACTCCTCGACACGTCTGCTCTGTCATCCGAAATAAGTCACGTAATGTTCGAATTCTGAATCTTCCCCTTTTCCCTTCATCGATTAGAACGTGCGAAACGAAATAACACACGACTGGAAAAGAAACAATCAAACCTCGAAATAGCCGCGAGCCAATGTCTATCTCTGATTTTGTTTTCTTTCGCCTATTTCTTCCTCTTGAGTGGCAACGAGCGCATCTTTTTCTTCTTTTAGCTGCAGGATGAAAGGTGCTCGGAATTGAAAAGGCAAACGACTCGCATTGGACCATTAGAAAATGGAACAAAAGTATTCTATTTTTCTCGCTGGAACTGTGGACATTTTGATTTCATTTCGGAGATGCGAATGACACTTCATATCAGTTTACCACGGGGAACGAGAAGAAAAGAATAAAATTTATTTATTTTAAATTTTCCCGTTGACAACTTATTCATCTAAAAATAATTATTATATCTATAGGTATCTTAAGGGAAGCCCGTTTTGACTGGTACATTCACGATGGAAGAAGGATTCTAAAGTTCTTCAACTCTAAACCAGTAAAGAGAATGTATATCAAAAGACAAATACTAAAAACTTCAGACACAAAAAAAATTCATTTTCGTAATCACAAAGAATATCTTTTACAATATAATGAGCATCCAAATGATTTTATGTAAATTATTTTGTAATAATTTTAGTATTAATAAGACACTAAAACTATTACAAAATATAATATTTGCGCCACATTAATATGGCGCAAGAAGTTCTACTGGGGCTGTCCTAATATCAACTCATTCGTAAGACAATTGACGATGAGAATGCTCAAGCACATTCATAATATGTAATGTACCAGTTCGTCATAGAGGATCTTAAGAAACATATACCTTGTTGCGTGAGCACATTTGTACTAGTATCGTTATATATTAACCAATTCGTAAAAATAATCCATTCATTTTGCCCTCAGTGAAAAAATAAAGTGTATTCGTTTTTTTTATTAACTTAATTCAAGATTTACGTAAGCAATATACTGTATATTATTTATTATTAACTTTTCAAAAAGTATTCATAGTGGATGCATTAATATAACTTTTTAAATTTTTTTTAATTCAAGATACAAAATTTTTAAAAGCTCCTCTGAATTATCCCCCTTTTTTTTGTTACCATCCTCTTATCTCTAATAAAAAATCTTCAGAAAGAATAAACGAGTATTTTAGGTATACAGGGCGAAATCCCTCTGGAAAAATAGCCTTAATAAGATACTCATTTTTTTACTAATTGTGAATGTCAAATTATTACACGAGAAACTCGTTACTGTATTGTTTAAAATTAATAGAAAATGAAATGTGTTGAACCGAGTCAAAAGTATCATTTTTCTGTAGTACAACGGAGATGGTAAAGTCCGGTATTACGGCAA
The DNA here is from genome assembly GCA_019973975.1 of Trichonephila clavata. Classification (NCBI taxonomy): domain Eukaryota; kingdom Metazoa; phylum Arthropoda; class Arachnida; order Araneae; family Nephilidae; genus Trichonephila; species Trichonephila clavata. The sequence continues at coordinate 52,592 of BMAO01037246.1, forward strand.
AATCTATCACTAATAAACATCGTGGAGATTCTGAACAATCAACGCATGATCTCATTTCTGTATCTTTGGAAAAAAAGCGAGAAATTCTATCATTTGTTGGCAATTATGTCTTTATGCTTCGTTCGAATTGAATAACTTATTCGAATCTTGATGATACCCACACTTGTCACAATATTTCTCTTTTTGTGTTGGATCAACTGCCCCCCCCCCAAAGGGGTGCAAAGTATGATTTAGAAAATGATCCCTTTTACTGGGCAATGGTCAATTTGAAGGGAAAAAATCCTGTGATTAATTAGTTTTTTGTTGAGATCCCCCATGTCAAAAGGAAAGAATGAGCATTCTAAGTCGATATTTTACAGCCTCATTGGATCATCTTTTCAAAGATCGTCAAAGAAGTCGAATCTATCGTGGCGACATTTCTTAAATGGCTCGCGCATAGTCGGCACATAACATAGTTAAATAAAATAATTTGAAAACAATGTTATATAATTCATAAATATACACAAAATAGTTATAAACCTAAGATAACTAGTCAAGTTAGTAATATATATATATATATATATATATATATATATATATATACTGTAAAAAACACACTCACACACGTGAAACACACAATTCACTGCCGTAGACGAACTACTCACGAAGCAGCGTCTGTGGATAACAGGGAACTCGAAAGGGATGTAATTCTTGAAACATTTACAATCAATAAAACGTAACTCATTTTCCGATCATCTAAAAGCAGAGATTGAGGGAGGACCCTGACATAATGATAGAATATTTTCTCATGCACCTCAGCGGTAGATGCCAACTCATTTGAGATTAATCTGCAGACAGTGAATATTTTTTTTTTTACTTTGAAAGAATGCAATTCCCACACGCTGTAGCTAAAACGATATGTTTCAATAAAAAAAAACATCGGCTACCGCAGTAGACAATGATCCGTAATTCCAAAGAAGACGCGAAAAATAAAGCAGCTTTGGTAATGAAATGCGGTAGTTTTATATTTTACCACAGAATCCATATTTCCGTATGCAAACAAGTAAAAGAATTAGAAGGATATCTCCTTTTACTGTCCCGATGGCACTTGATATATTTTATTCCTGCCAATGAACAATAAAGCAACAAATAAGTCGATATTTCCTAATTGCCTTAAAAGAATGTATTGATTTAAATGTATTCGAATTTATCACAAAACCTTTTGCAAAATGTATATCTGCAGTAGACAATTGTGAGCGATATTTTTAAAAAAAGAACATATATAAATTAACAAAAGAGTTTATTAGGTTCCCCACGGGGATGGAGATTTCTGCCTAAACTTTCTCTTTTTGTCTGATTTTTAGAAAATCCTGCGTTGTTGTATGGTTCTCTGTTAATATTGTTAATTCTACTTCTCCAGGAGATAGGCTCAATTCAGCTTCTCCTGTAAACAGCAGCATGCAGCTAAAACAAACGAGCAAACTGACACCCAATTTGGTACATGTATTATACACGAAAGGCATTCTAAAGATTTACAGAAAGGAATGTTCACTGGATGGGATTAGCTTGGAAAAATGGCTAATTTAACGATGCAAGTAATATGCAAAGAATGCATAAGTAATTTGAACTATTAAAAAATATAAATGCGATGGAATCTAAAAACCTGAAAGCATATGACATCCGTCCTTTTAGAAAACAAAAAGTCCCAGATGATGAAAGAAAAGTGTGATGGTTTATCGACGTCAGTTGATTTCCAGAACTCCTTTAGGCTTTATGTGCGAAACATCTCACCAGACCTGCTATCCAACACACTCCTTATTCTTCAAAATTGATGAATTCACTGCTATTACTTTTCTTGCATACCAAAACAAAACTTGTATTAATCACCCAAAATTTTTTTATATATTAAGGCTACCTCTTTTGGCGCGCAGTCTTCTCTCCTACTCTTATAATCCCCAGCCAAATGCCGCCAGTGAGTGAGTGAATATTATTGTCACATTGTTCAGTTACACGAGGACTTTTGGCGACGGACCTCGTAATTTTGAACCATGGTCAAGTGACGAGGATGACCCCTGAGATGGAACCCACCCTCTCCTAACTACCACATCACACTACGGGAGGACAAATGTTGCCAGATATCACGGGGATGGTGGCGGTCCGAGTGAGAGAATATTAACGTCGCACTAATTAGCAACACGAATGCTTTTGGCGACGGTCCGCGTAATTTTGAACCATGGTCAAGTGACGTGGACGACACCTGAGCTGGCACCCCCCTCTCCTAACTACCACACCACACCAGCGGGAGGACGTTTGAGCTCTCGACAGATTTAACGTGCATCGCTCCCCTACACGGCGGATCTTTAGTGGTACTAGGATCGAACTCATGACACGCTAACCATGATCCGATGCCTATGGTGGCGGTCCGATTGAGCAACTTAAGTTCCATCTTCCCGCCAATGATTAACATGTGCTTGTGACATTAGGTCATAATTTGATTCTGCATCTAAATGAGAAGAGGTTATTCTTATTTTTTCTGCCGTTTTAAGTGGTTCGATCAAAAATTTCTCAGAAACTCATCAATAAAAGTTAAAATTCTTTACGCATTCTATGCAGGTTAGTGACTGAGTAAATATTAACGTTGCATCATTCAGCTTCTCGAGGGCTTCTGTCGACGGCCCTCGTAATTTAGAACCTTGTTTAAGTGACGAAGACGATACCTGAACTCTCACTCCCCTCTCCTAGTTTCCACACAACACCAATGGCAGGGCATTTGATCCTCGACATATTTAGCATGCACTGTCCTCATCGTCACGAGGGGTCTCAGCTTGAACTCTCGACACTTCAGATAAGATTTCCTTACCTGGACAACTAGGCTGTACGGCCACACATTCTATGAGTCACTTATATTGTTAAAGGAGCCATTTTCTGGCAAAGAACTATTGATTGTTTACTTTTAGCTAAAAACATTTTTTCGGAATACAACAAATTTGATGGCAATCTGCTAACCCGTTATAATTTCAGGAAGTTGCTTATAGGAAAAGTTTAGCTGTAACCTCGTTGTATGTATGCATGTATAAGGTTATCCATCATTTCCTCCCGGGTTTTGAAACACTATAGTAAAAAAACACTAAAACGAATACCAAAAAAAAAAAAAAATTTGGAAGCATACAGAAACAGTTTAGGTTTTATTTATATTCTTTACAGGTGTTCTATGCGTGAAATCTTGTTTACACGACACGTATCAATGCGATTGTCCTGCCACATTTCACTCAAAGTGGTACTATCCACGTTACTGACAGGACAGTATTCTTTTGGTCAGAAAGCTTAGTCTTTTACATGAGAACGAGCCTTTTCCGCATGATGTAGCAAACCGCATTAAATCCCAGTGTGTTGGCCACCCAAATGGCAGAGACCTGAGATATTCATAAATTTATGATTAGTGATCACCAGCTTTATTTGTAGGACGTCGTTCTCGTACAGACTGTATGTTCACAAAATACTCTAAAACTGAGAAGAAAATTTCTTGCCGTGGAATATTTTTTACTTAAAAATATACCACAGTATTTTCTCAAGTCCCCTATTTTTAAAATTAGTTTCATTGTATCGGTTCGATTTTCCAAAAACATTTAAAATGCTTGATCCTAAAAAGTTTCCTTCATATATTTTCCCCCTCGAAAATGAATTTTTTTTATTGCATCGCATGTTATAATAATGTCGTACATTCCTAATTATTGCTTTATGACCATAAAAAATTACATCTCCTTAAAAAAACAGCCTCTATTCGTAAGATTCAAACACAAGCGCCATTTAATTTTTTTTATGGTGTTGCGTGGCGACGATTAATGGAAATTACGCCCGACTCAATAGGGGAAAAAATTCGTGCACTTAATATTCGTATTTGTTTATTTCTGGAAAAAAAGGAAAGGTTTTGCAATCGAAATTAGATTCTTTGTTTGTGCCAGTTTTATTTTAATTGGAGAAATACATTCAATATAAAATTGAAATCCATTCGGGGGATTTTCAGAAAGAATGAGCAGAGTGAATCCTCTACTTATTTCAGCTTATCGAGATTTTTTTCATTTAATCATTTAGTTAAAATCTTAAAACTTTTTTTTTGTCTTAATGAAATTTCTTGATTTTTAAATGCTATAGTTCTTATAATTTTAATTGTTTTTCTAATATTTTGCTAATGATTCGTTCATTTATGGCTTTGAATGCATATCTTTCAAGTTTTTATGAGATTTTAAGTATTTATTTACTACTATACTTTACATTATTATTACATTATTTCATTTATTCAACTATGTGAGTCAAAATAACTAATAATCTGTGGACCGGGAAAATGAAACAAATGTAAGATATTATGTAGGCTGAGTCCGCAGACGTCAACTTATCTCTATTAGTTGACTCGCTTTCTTTCAAAGAGCCGCCCAACTTATAAAAAATTTTAGCATAAATCCAGCCATTATTCATTTATTTTTTTTAATAAATGTCCGGAAATTTCTAAAACATGATCGTTGCAGAGTTTCTATGAATTTACATCCAGTAGTATTTGTACATCGCGAAATAGCTGTATGTTACCGAGATATAATAACAGAAACAGACAAATAACAGAAAGATGTTATAACAGATCAACAGAAATTCAATTGAACTTATTTTGTATTTTTTAAAAATAATTTTGGCACTATGGTGCAGCAACTACTTTAATAAGGCGTTTTTCGCAGGCAGACACTTTTCTAGCAGCATGCTTAAATCGTCTCGCTGATTGTTTCATTTTCTAATTACGACGCACCTTGGAAGCAATTCAAGGGCTATTGGTGAAGTCCGTCGTCATTTTGAGCTATGCTTCTGCCCCTTGTGGAATGCACCTTGTTGCACTCCACTCTCCAAAATTCCACACCACCCCAAGACAGGATTTAACGGGGTTTTTTTTAAAGTACGATTTTTCATGAAATCAGAACCGCAATTTAGAAGTTCCCGTCTTGATGACTGCCTCCAGTTTGTTATTCTTAACGTAAACTGAAGTGTTTAATGCGTTTAAAATCACGAAATCGAGGTCCGATTGTCAAAATACTTATAAAAAGAAATTTCTCTTATTTTTTTTAAATGTTGAGTTACTGGTAAGAGCTATTAAAACTTACATAAAATTGATCTTCGGGGCAAAATTGAGATAAGTGATTACGTTTAAGTTTCATGGTATATGTATTCGAAAGTTATTTTTTGACAACCATCCTCACTAAGGAAGAATAAATAAGGGCGTGTCGGTCAGAGCCATCTCCGTGCCAATCAGAGAAAAATTAAATTCATAACTTAGAAAAACTCATTATTTTACAGGAACAATGAGAAGGGTTTTTTTTTAAAGAAACAATTTGAATTGTTTGCACAAAAAAAGTTATTTGTCAAAAATAAAAATTGCATGTACATTAGCTCTAATCATCACAAAATATGAATGTAAGTTTCGTTACAGTAAGCTTTTTTTTTAAAAAAACATCAGAATTGAGCATTAAAATAAAAGTACAAATTTCACAAAAAATTTTGTCTCCGCGTCACTTATTAGAACTAATCTCAAAATTTTTAGACTTTCTTAAGGTAATAGATAAAAATTGTTATCTATATTGTTATTGGATGTGTTGTGTGTGTGTGAGCACATCCGAATCTACTTTTTAAAAAAAGGTTGAAAAAAGTCCTTTAATGAAACGTTTTTATCTGCGGAACTTAAATTACCTTTTCTTGTATGTTTTTCACTCGAATGTCATTGAGTATCAATCAATAGTCTAGAGACGCAGTATTTAGATCATATCATTCGCGAAGAGTCAAGTCCAAATAAAATTTGAATACCTTGAAACATTTTGCGCCAGAGTTTTTAATATGCCGAGATTTTTATTCTCTGTTCTGAGGTGGTCAGGATTGGCGAGGCCTCAAAAGATATGGCGTCGAGTCCATGCCCATCTTGCTGCTTCCCTTTTGCGTCAATGCATGGGTGGATGTTCTGTCGGACCTCTTCTTCCCGGAGAAGAAGATCACGGTGGTATTCCTCTCCGCTTATGCATTGGGCTTGGTGATGTGGCTCGCGATGCGGCACAAGAGTCGCCTCGTCTCTGCTGAGGAAAGTTGAAGAAATAAATCTGATCCCCTTTAAGAAGAGAGTTGATTTTCTGATGTTCTTGGACGCCTTCAATCCCTTAGTGTATCCAATCCTCTTAATGCTATGCTCAGTCCAACCCGAAGACTCAAACTGTACTTTTACGGATACGGTTGGAAACAAATTATTCTAATGGATGTGAAAAATTGTCTCACTTATTTGGTTTACCCTTTCACCGTAAATACGACAGCTCTGCTGTTTGCATTCCTATGCGTGCGCTGTACCCATTCCATCCGAGTCCTCACTCGGAAGGTCGAGCAAAGCCCAACCGATGCATTTCCGAGCAGCTCGACCTCTTAAGGGTCCCGTAGACAGAAATTCCAACTCTAAAACGATGAAAGCGCCCTCTTCTGGGAGGGGGGAATGGGCGTTCCTAAAAGAAAGGCCAAGTACTCATGAGTACTGGTCTTAATGATCGGAGGTAAATAGTTCCTTCATAAAAGATAAATTATATGCCTTTTTTTCTTCATTTTCAATATTTTCTTGACTTTGAAATAAACATTTTTTTCAGGCTATTATTTTTCCAAATTTGCATTTACTTGATCCCATTTTCTGATGATTATGTTCTGACAGCTGTCATGATAAAAGAAAATGACGTCACAGAATCATACAAGCCTCTTCTACAACAGTTGAGAGAGGGATTCTAAGTGCAAGGGAGCTCGAGACAGGAACCCCCCCCCCTCTCTTTCGCCTTCCATTTTTGTTCTTGGAGGGGGGTCCAGTTTACAACCAACTGAAGACTATTTATATGACAACTGACCCCTCTTTTACTGCCCACCCCATGGCAGTTTTCAATTACATGAAAACTGTGCCCGACATTCTAGTTGTACAAAGAAACTGCTTTTTTTCCGCTGTTTCGTTTCTGTTTTGAGGAACATCAGTTTTTCATTTGAATTTTATAAAAATATAAGTTTTAGTTAAGGCAAAAACCTTTATATATATATATATATATATATATATATATATATATATATATATATATATATATTTCTATACATTCAAAACAATTTTCTGTGATATTCTTCAATACTAAATTCCATCAAAATCCTTTTTTAAACAGTTTAATGACAAGAGAAATTTATAAAATTAATGGAATGAATAGTGTAATGTGATTTAAATTATTCTCTTTCCTGAAATATTTCAGGTCAGTTCTTTATTTCCGATTCAGTTCAATAATTTTATTTAAAAACGGTTTAAGACATGTAACAAAAAAAAATCTTATATAAATTTAATAAAGTACAGTGGCGTAACTACCAATGGGCTAGGTAGTGCCGTGCACAGGGGCCCTTGAGCTCAGGGGACCCTCACGCCTTTACCACCAAGCAAGTCGAGCTTGCGATAATTTCTCCCATAATTGAGGTATAAATATAAAAGATTGTTACATAGCTGTAATCATGGCAACTCCGTTGAAAGTAATTTCAAACTCGTAAGGAATTCCCCTAAATTCTTTCCTTTGTTTGTGTATAGTGTTGCGAATTTTACTTATTAAAAAGTTTATATTATTTTTCAATTTTTTCATTTTTCTAATCTTTACTTGAAAATAAACATCAAGTTCCATGAAATGTCTTACCATACATCTAAAAAACTACACAGGAAGCTATTTCTTCTTGGTCATTTTATTTTTTATAACAATATGATTCATAAGAAGCTATTTTCAATGTTTCACAATCTGGTATCTGCAACAGACTGATGTAATTTTGACCCCCCTCCTCTGTTTTTTCGTGTGTTTTATTTTAAATAATTATAATAATTTTGTATTATATTTTCTTGTTTGTACATATTCCTTTTATCATTTCCTGTCTATCACATGTCAAATCGAACCTGGGCAATCACTAAATTCACAAGAAAACTCATATGCATACATGTAAGTAGTTTGTAGCTTTGCTTTCCTATGTTCTGCAGAGCTTGACACAGGGCTGATGTGAACCAGCTTTGTATATATATATATATATATATAAAATACTCTAATATATTTTTAATTAATAAAACTCCACCAATATTCTCTCTTTTTTTTGCACCAAGACCTTTGGATACGTAGCTACGCCACTGATAAAGTATATTGAGTATTGGTTTTGGGACCCACACAATTTTTTGGAAGAACAGTTTTATAGTGTTGGAATTTCTAATATAAATACAGTTACAAAAAAAAAGGAACGAGTCTTACAGTAGTCGCATATGATGTGTAACATGACATGTTATCCTGGTAAATACGCAATAGTAAGATAAATCCTGGAAAAAATTAATCGGGTATGATTGGAAATAATTTTCTATCAAATAATTTTATCTTTAATGAAAATTTTATTTAATTAACACAAAGAGTCATGTAATTTTTTAGCAAAAATAAATATTCTTATTCAATTTGGGGAAGACACACACACAATAGACTTATGATGACTAAAATCTGACACATGTACTTGAGATTTTAAAGTATTTAATAACCTTTGAAAAACAACGTCAATAACAGTACCACTGTTAGCTGTCGATATATTTCGGTTTGTGTTCATTTCGAGCTTGAGCTCATCATTCAAAAAAGCTATGAGCGGACAATCGTAAAGTTACCTGACTGACAAACAGATTTGGTAAAGCAGTAATTGGTTCGGTCGTTTGTTTCTGAGAGATTTGTGTTCGTTGCAAAAAAAAAAAAAAAAAAATACCTGCTGCGTGGAGTTGAATTTTGTGCAATTCTTTTCGGCTGTACTCCTTCAGTTTTTAATTTTTTTCTCACATTTCTTTTGTCGAAAATCTCGCATACATTCTGCTTTGGATTTACTCGTCTCGGTAAATCACAAAATCGTTTTAAAGTTATTGTATTCCAGATTTTAATTTCAATTAACTTTTTTCACTAATCATACTAAATATTTTTCTTATTTATCACACTAATGTTATATTTTTAATATCGCAAACAGAAACCACACAGCAATATATTTAAAAAAAATAAAAATAATTTAAATCAGCTTTTAAAACCGTGGAGGATTATATACCATAATGACTAAAGACGCGAGATTCCCAAGTTCAAAAAAGGTCATGAAGAATACAAAGAAACTGTAAACTCAAGTGTCATTCTGGCTATCCGATCTTGGCTTAGAAGAGGGATGGCCAACTCAAATGACCTTGCGGGCCACTTCGGAAAAACATTATAATCCTGCGGGCTGCAAACAAATATTATATACCTTTATATTATATTTAGACCCATCACAAACATTTATTGGAATGAAAATTTAAAACGGAATGAATTATTATTGATTTCATTATTTTTCATCTATACAAGCATAGATAATTTATAATAATAATGCAAGGATCAAATATGTCTAATTCTAGCAATAGGCAGCGCGATGGAGTTACAGGAATCGAGTGTGATGCTGCGCTGCAATACCGCACACTTCTAAGAATGTATTAAAATAAAAGAAAGGTAATAAAATAGAAACAGTTATGAAGTATATTTGTTACAAAACACTACATTAAAAACAAAAATATTGTACAAAATAATCATATTTTGTAATGAATCTCGAGTGCCGCAAAATTATTCAAGGCCGCGGGTTGGCCACCCTTGGCTTAGAATTACGAAGTCTGTCGCAAATAACATATATGGCTCTAGAGCAGTGGTCTTCAAACTTTTTCAACTCAAGGAACCCTTTGAACTTGAAAGTGTTTTTGTGGAACCCCTAGAACTAGAAAGTGTTTTCGTAGAACCCCATTCCAATCAGAATTTCCCGGGATTTTTGGGGAAAATCTCTAATTCCTCAGATGTCAAACATTCAAATTGTGGAGTGAGTGAGTGAATATTAACGTCACACTGTTCAGCTACACGAGAGCTTTTGGTAACGGACCTCGTAATTTTGAACCATGGTCAAGTGACGGGGATGACACCTGAGATAGCACCTCATCTCCTAACTACCACACCACACCAAAGGAAGGACGTTTGAGCTCTCGACAGATTTAACGTGCATCGCGCCCCTACACGGTGGGTCTTTAGTGGTGCTGGGCTTGAACTTTAAAATTGTGGAACTATTTGCCTGTATTTGTACTTGCAGTGCATTCTTCATAGCGCATTAACTTAGAATTCATTTTGAAAAAAAGCAGTGATGAGTTATCTTGAATAATATATGAAACACATATATAAATGAAAATGCAAAATGTAGATACTGCTTTCCAGACAGAAATTAAAAAAAAAAAATCTGCAATGTTATTTCTAAGTTGAATTTTCAGTGAAGGAAATAAAAACGGAATAAAAACATCAGTAGCAATAGTAAATAAATTAATTGAAATTTATATGTTTTAAGAAGAAACTATTAATGTTACTAAAAATATTCTTAAAATTATGGAAAACTTTCTGATTTATTTTAAATCAATAGTATTTCATCTTCGGAATATTTGAATCTTATTTAAAATGCGATGATCAATAAATGCATTTAGTATGTGGAAACTTTCACAATATTTGAAATGAACAGCGGAACAAAAGAATTTAGAAAAAAAGAAATACACACTTTTCTTTCCAATTCCTGAAATTCTGTCCTATATTCTTTTTTCGTTTAGCCGAAAGAAATAATCTTTTTTTGAAGCTGCGACGATGATCCATTTTATTTAATAACTGAAATAAACTGTGCAAAATAAGTTTTAAAACAGCTGATATTCAAATAACTTTAACTTGGAAAAAAACACAGGAATTTCAATTTTGGAGATATGTAAGAAAAGAATGCGAAATCTAATTCACTTTATCCTGACGATTCAAATGCATTTAATAAATATTAATTGTTCATTTTAATTATTAATAAAATATAACTTATATAAATAATTTTATGAAAGGTGGAATAAAAAACAGAGGATAGCTTTTTGTACAAAACGTATTTGTAGTTATTTTCAAGCACAGACTCAAACTTTCCTAAGAATGATGTAATTGTAAATAGTATCTTGAATGCCTATAGATTCTTAGAAAACAAGACCCATTTGGGGGGGGGGGACATCTCTGTTACACAATCCACCGAAAAGTCATAAATTACCCCCTTTCACCAAGGGAACGCAGGGAAAATTTCATGTATCCTTCCGCAAGAAGGCGGAGTTACAAGTTTACTTTCCCCTCATTCCAAATATGCAATGCTGACTTATTTAATTATTCGCAAATAAATTAGTTTAAAAATTTTAAAGTATATGCGTTTGAAAGAGCATAAAAAATAATGGATTTCCGCTGAAACACTTTTTTTATCCGATAATTGAAAATATTTTTATGATCGTTTCAACGCACTAAATGTAAATTTTCAAGCTTTTAATAAATATTTAAAAATATTTAGAAATTTTTTTTAAAAAATCGAAATCACGAGAAAGATTAATTTTTTTTTATCTTTAGGATGCATTTTGTTTCATACAGTTAAAAGCAATACCTTAGACGTAAATTGAATTATAAGAAACTCCATAGGATTAACATTACACTCGTGTTTTCGTGGTGGCGTGTCACCGGGAGCCTTAAGAAGTCGAGACTCGTCCAGTCCCGCTCGACGTCCATTCTCAGTGCCTTCTTCCATCCCCTCCTCGATAGGGGATGCTTCTTCCCGGTGGTTGCCAACAGTCTGATGCGGGCCGTTTCCTTGTCAGGGATTGGGAGGCACTCTTTCTGAAGCCCTGTGGATAGCGGGAGGGTTGCCAAGCGAAATGCAAGGAAGCTTTTCACCAAAACATCACCTTCAGGCTACTTCCTTATCGCTCGAAGGAAGAACATTATCTGGAATTGTCTTATGCACCGGAACTCGTGCTCACGGGATTTTGTCCTTGACGAGGAGCACTATTTCGGCTCTGCTCACTTACACCGTGCTGGTGATGATCTCGAACCCACCGTCCTCGACAGCATCCTCTTTACAATAAAAATTGATGATTGGACAATGAGGAATTTTAAAACATAAACGTTTGAAATGTTTTTAAGCAAATTTTTCGAAACATTTTTAGTAAGTTACATTTTATAAAGATTTGGTTTTGAATTCTTAGGTGTTCCTAATTGAATTTTTAAGGGCCTAAGTACTATTTGGGGGAGAAGAGTGCTCGTCATTTCTGCTGTCTCATCATCCTGTCCCCCCCCCAACTGACACTGCAGTCAGCTTGTAATTCTACAGTAATGATTATTGTGAAACTTGCTTGACCTTCTCAGAATATCAGAATTTTAAATCAAAGAATGAATCTTAAATAAAATTTGTTTTGCTCCAGAAGTAGAAAACACATGAAAATGACACATTTTATTGTTCCTCAAATAAATATTTAATGCTCAATTTATAATTTCCTTGAATATATATTTCCTTGAAGTATAATATTTCAAAGCTGATATTTCTCTAATCCGAATTTTTTTTTTATCTAATTAAAATCTCAAATCCAAAACATATTTTTGAACGTGTTTGATACGAGTAAAAAACATTTGTCTTACAAAGTTTTCTATACTCAAATTGTTTTTAGAAACAACCCTTACAATTGATTCTATTTTAAAGGTACATGTAAATCCGTGGAAACTGATGTTATTAATAACTGAAAGTACCATTTCAGATACATTATTTCAATGTTAAAGATAGTAAAAACGTTTCTGTATTTCAAAAAATAAATTATCCAAAAATAAAGAAAGAATTACTAAAAAATAAGGATAATTCAGGAAAGAAAATTCCTTTGCTAGTAAAACGAGTAATCTAAGCTCTTGAAATTTTTTATATCGTGTATAGCGATTGCAATACCGGACCAAAAGTTCAATACCGGTATTTGGTATTGCTTAGAATTTAATACCGAGGTACCGCTTTTAATACCGTTGGTAAAAATTTTAGAAAAAGAAAGAAAACACGTAGGTGTTTCTTTGTTTCACTTGCCAGCCTTATTAGAGAGTGTAAATATCACAAGAAATAATTTGTAACTTATAAATTATAACAGTATATAAAGAATCACAAAAAAGTAAAGGAACATCTTATTTATTTAAATCACAAAAAAGTGCAAATATCACTATTCAGTCTGTTTTTTAACTGTGATCTTATATATATATATATAAAACATAATGCATCAATTGTGTACTGTCTCATTAGGCTTAGAACGTAATTTTGTGCAAAAATTACCAGCTGTTGAAAACGCTGTTTCGGCATCTGCGCTAGTTGGTGGTACTGTTAGCAATGTGCGCAATATACTTTTTTTAAGTATTTACCTCATAAATTCCCCATCTTCAAATAAATCAATTTCTCGTTGGTTGGTTTTGGATTTAGCTGATTTTTGTACTGTGTGTTTGGTTTGCTGAAATTATTTTAGTTATCGCTAATTCTAATTTTTGTTCAAGAGACAATTCCTTTTTACTATTGACATTAGTATCATCATCTTCTTCGATAACTATACCGAATTTTTCTGAATGTAAATAGGTTTGTGGGTAAAAAATTTTAAGAAAATTTACTATAAACTTGATCAAATTTGATTTGGATAGTCTCTTTTCTTCTTTTTAATTTTCATTTTTAAAATCATTGTAATTACGTAAATACAGTAAGACATTTTCTATTTCGGTATGCCCTTCTTTCGTGCGATTTTTCAATGTAATATATAATTCTTCGGATAGTGATGTGGGCTGTTATGTCAGTGAATGCAACATGAAATTTATTGTTGCAATCAGATGTTAATAAATTAAAATTTCTCCGACATAATGCCTCAACAACCAGTTTTATTGGAAGTAGAGCTGATACAGTTCTGAATATTAAGTCGAATTCACTATCGTAAAAATTAATTTGCAGATTTAAGTTGATCATTACTTATTTGGTTGGATTTTTCAGTTTCAAAAATCATTCCATCACAAGGAGTAAACTGTTCCAAACTGACTTAGAATCTAATATTAACATATGTTCTGTTTTATTTTCAGTTAGTACAGTCTGTCAAAGAAGTATTGGAACATACTACCAGTTCATAGATTTTTTGTAATATTTTATTTAAACATACAAACCAAAATAAAGAAGTAAATGTATTATTTTGGGCAAATACATATAATAATAATTTGAACAAAACTCGTACATTAATGCAATTATCACTAAAAATGAAAATAAAAGAAATCGGGTTAAAAAATGTCCTCAAAAAAGTATTGGGTTACAATAAATTAAGAAAACAATTCAAACAAGATATTAGAAATTAATATCTTGGTGGGCCTCCTTTGCTTTTTTATGACCTCTCGAAGTCTATTTGGCATGGATTGGATCAATTTTTTGCAAAACGATCTACCGATTTTGGTCCACTTTTCACCCAAAACTTTTACTTAAAACCTGCTCGTTAGAAATGTGATGCTCATATAGTTTTTGCTGCAAACAATCCCACACATGTTCAATGGGATTAAGGCCTGGACTTTTGCAGGAATCTTAATAACACTAGAACAGTGGCAGAGGACCCATAACTTGCAAATATCTGCAATGTGTTTCGGGTCGTTCGTTATCTTGGTATAATTTAAAATGTCCTTCTTAGCTTGCTCGCACTTTGCTTTAAATTTCTCTTGAGAATGTCAAGATAGATATATTTATTCATTATACCATCAATAAAATATAAATTCCCGACACCAGAGCTTGCCATTAAGCCCCAGACAATTTGGTTACCCACTCCATATTTGACAGTAGGCCATTAATGTTTGGCATGCATTGCTGTATTTGATTTCCGCCAAACTCTTTGCTTGTCATCCAATACGAAAATATTATATTTGCTTTCTTCAACAAAAATTACATTTTCCCAATATCCGTTGGTTGCCTTGCATACATTCCTCATATGCCAGCCTAGCTTGCATGTTTGTTTTTCTGATGTAGCTTTCTTTGAGGTACTCTGTCATGATACTTATGTTTTCTTAAAACTTTTTTGACAGTTTCAGGATTTACTCAAGTTTTGGAACCTACTCTTACATTGAAAAGTCATTTCTACTGAACTAGTTCTTGGATTAATGTGTACTTGTCCCCCATCACACACACACAATCCACCTCTCTTCGCGTTCATTAAATATCCTTGGACGTCCTGATCTTTGCTTTTTTCAACACTATTTGTTTCTTGAACCTGTGAATGATATTACAAACAGTAGGCTTACTCAATTTCAAGATTTTCCTATACAGCGAACTGATTTCCCCTCTTTCCAATGATTTATTAAGAGATTTCGCACACGAATTGATATATCTTGCTTTTCACCATTTTTTCTATAAATAATCTTACCTGTTGAAACGTTTATGTTTAATCTAAAAAAGTGATGTGAAATTAAATTCTTTTGATGCGCTGTATATTTGTTAAATTCCTCATTTCAAAAGTGTACCAATACTTTTTTGATTCCAGTGTGCAATTGAATTATATTTGAGAAGCTAGATCAAATTATAATTCTATAATGCTAATGAAAATTTTCCTTATATACTGTACACCAAATGCTAAAATATTTCTTAATTCATTTTGTTTTTGTTTTAATGTTATAAATATTTTTATAAATGGCTTTAAAGTTATGTATGCCAAGTGTCCCAATACTTTTGAGTGACTGTATATATTTTTGTAATAAGGCATATTTTTGTATGGGAACGTTTAAATATCTTAACAATCTTTTGAACTTTATTCGTTATAGGAAGCAATTCTTAATGAGTAAATATTTCATCCTCATTAGTAATATCTTCAACAATTACATTGTCATTATCTTCATTGTCAGTATCACTCTCACTCTCTTCAAAGTCGGAATCCGAAGTTTCTATATTCACAGTATTTTATATCTAATATATAAAATTCTCGTGTCACAGTGTTTGTAGCCAAACTCCTCCAAAACGACTAGACTAAATCTTATGAAATTTTGTGCGTATATTCATTAGGTCTGAGAATAGGACGCAAACTATTTTTCATTCCTATATTACAATTAGTTGAGAAGATATTAATTAAAACCCCTAAAATGCCGGATTGTTTTACTCCTGAGGGTTGTTTATTTGGCTAAACTTCGATTCCGTTTCGGCCGAGGGAAGATCCCTCTTTTTCGACCATTTTAAAATAGTAATCCAATTTTTGCTTTTGAAATC
Organism: Trichonephila clavata; assembly: GCA_019973975.1. Classification (NCBI taxonomy): domain Eukaryota; kingdom Metazoa; phylum Arthropoda; class Arachnida; order Araneae; family Nephilidae; genus Trichonephila; species Trichonephila clavata. Next base: position 68,714 of record BMAO01037246.1, read on the forward strand.
AGACAAAAAATAATTACAGAATCGGAAAGATAATTTAAATCGCCACGATACGGTATAATGTTTTTTGCAAAATAAAGATATTTTCTATTTCTATTTTTTAAAAAAAACGTTAAAACTGATGCGATTGTATGAAAATTATTTCTAAATTGTTGCGTATGAATTTATTTTCGTGTTATTAAAACGATATTCTACAATAAATAACTCCAAGTTTTTCTCTTTTAGAATCAATCATTTAAAATATAAAATGCCAAAAACTTTTTTTCTACGATTTTTTAAAAAATTGTCAAAATTTTAACTCAACATTGATTAATTTCGTCATTTATGAAGATAACCGAACGAAACCTTTTTTCCGTATGTAGAAAAATATTATCCGTAACCTATACGAAGATTGAAAAAATTGCTTAAAAATTACGGATTTAAATTTTTTTTTTTTTTTGTGATTTTTGTAAAATACCGTTTTTGCGAGAAATAATTGAAACAGTATTTTTTGTACATTTTTTATTCAAAAGTTCTTTTTTTAAATTAATGTGTGAAGTTTGAAAGCATTAACTTAAAAATTAAATCCTAAAAAATAAAAACTTTAATAAAAAAATACGCGATTTTACAGTTAGCTAAGCCTTGGGGTCGAAAAATGGTTTCGCGCCAATAGTTTTCAATTATCTCACCGTCCACTTCACATCTAACTCAAGGGTTGCACCAAAAAGTTCTGACTTAAACATGCGAAAATCAGGAAATTTGGCGAGTGAAAAAGTTATTTTTGCTTCAATTTTCGTCATTTTTTCTTTATATAATTTTCAAAATTAAATCATTATTGATGTGAGATTAAGATGAAAGAATAAATTCAATACATTTCTGAGATTCATTTAAAATATTTATCTGTATCAAAATTTCTGTTCTCTTTCATAAAACTTATAGTTTACTTTAAGATAATGTCTAATGTATATAACTTTTTTTTGACATAATTTCATAATAAAAACGCAAAATTTGCCCATTTCGATTTTTTTTTTTTGAATTATTCAGTTAAATAAGCATAACTTCCTTAGAAAAAAAAATAAAAGCTAAATTTAAAAATGAGCCAGTTGCGCGTCAGGAGAAGTGGAACTACCGGAAATTCAAACACCACCTGAACCATTGAACGGTTTACTTGTCTGTACGGATCCCGATTCTAACCTGTTCCTGAAGTCAATTCATGTTTCCAAATGACATCGTGCGGAGCAACAGAAATAGTTAAAAATAATGCTGCAAATGGTCAACAATTTAATTCAACATTCAAAATCAAAGACCAGGTTTATCACAAAGTGGGCTCATTGCTGCCAATGCCAAACGAACCGCATAATTTCTTACAAATTTACTTCATGGGCAGTTATTTGGCTAAACAACGTTTGCCGGGTCAGCTAGTGTATTATATATATGAATTCTTCTACTCCATCTATTACTCCCCCCAATAGAATTCCATGAGCATAGCACAATTGCTGATTTGCACCAATTCAGCTTTCCAACTTTTTCATAACTGTTGCTCCATCAGTCGTTATAGATACGTTGGTCACATAACGTATCAGTCGTTATGTTCTTTCAGGGATAATCCATGTTTCGCTGATTTAGACTTAAAGCACTTCCACACATTTTTCGGCCGGCATACTTCCCGAGACACGTGTAAGTCCTATATCAAAAGCTTTTTTTCTGGAGGAATATTTATATTTAAATATATATATATATATATATATATATATATATATATAGCGTCTGTTTCTTACAATCAATCGTCCATTCATCAAATGTAAGAATAGATTTTGCACTATTTACTTTTAATTGTGTATTAGCTCGTGTTTTAAAGAATTGCGAACACTGTTACCGTAGTTTATAACAGTTCTCGTTGTAATATTAATCGATGTTGGTAGATTTTTAAAACCTTTGGCGGATAGTGATTTTCTCAATTCAGTAGAAGTGCATAATACTTGAAATGGCAAACCATCTAAAGCTGTCATTTTACTTATAATTTTATCCAAATTACGTTTTTTCCCCCTCGAAATAATCTAAAATTCCTGACAGCATTGACTTTGAAACTGTGCTTAAATTTATACCTCCATCGCAATTAGATACTTTCCTCTTTAACATATTTGTATCGTGTTTCGTTTTTAAATGTGTACGGAGTCCGCTTGTACTTCCTCCATTCCTGTAATAACTCTAGAGCATTTTTTACTTTGTGCCACCATATTCTTTTCATCATAGAAATAATGAAACCAAACCGAAGTATTATCAACTGGTTTTTATGTTCTGTAAAGTTATTCATCATTATGGGTTATTATTTATGAGTATATACATAATAAATCTGAGACTATTTTGAACCCTAAAGTATGATATGCAAATACAATGTGAATAACAAACTCACCAATTAAAAAAATATCGAAACATTACGCATTTTCTTCTCAAGTACAACCTAGGTTTCTCAGATACAAATATCAGACTACGAATCCTGCGCAAGTGCAGTATCGCTCAGAGCTGTAATAGGACAGTTTTGGCCTTGTGTGGATGATTCAGATATTTTATAATTTCTCTTGATTGTACGATGCAACTTTGTATTCACAGTCTAATTATTTTCGCCCGTTAGGGTTGGATTAATGGTGGATGATATTGATGGAAGCCAGATAAAATTGAATATATGTTTTTCCTCTTTCAACGAGAATTTAGTCAGGAGTAGTGTATTTAGTTCTAGTCAGAGAAATAATTTGTCTGTATTTTTAAGTTCAGATTAATAGTCTTTTATCATGTTGCATCTGGCAATGAAAAAATCGGATGATGGATTTAATGAGTTGCCTTAGAACTGTAGAACCATCTAGGAAAAATAAAAATTAGAACAACGGAATGAGCGGAATAAAGACGTATTTTTTATCTTCACCTTCTGAAATGGATTAAAATTATTTTTATTTATAATATATTTTAATAATGGTGCAATGATTAACACTATAACATAAAAACAAAAACGAAAACTATTGTGCTATGTTAGCGATCCTTGAACATACAGTGGAAACAACTTTAAAAATTTCTTGTAAATACCGAAAAAAACGGTATTTAAACTTGTGAATACCGGTATTATACAAAATTGTACAAAGGCTCAAAATGCCGGTATTGCAATCCCTAATCTTGTAGTTTATGCATCAAATATGTTTGCAAGCTATGGAGACTTTACACAGATCATGATGTAACCTCATGTTGACCGTATTGTTTTTTTTAAATAAGAGAACGAAAGGGGGGATGTTGAATAGAAAAAAAATAGTATCAGTTCGTTTCTGGGACATTTGATGCATAGCCAAGAGAGGAAAACTTTCGTTCACTTATTGCAGCCTCCTCTGGTCTATGGAAAGATTCATCTGCGGATCAGATCTCGAATACGGTTTGAATTTCATTCCTTTCGGAAAAATCATTGTAAATGGTTCACAGGGACATTAATGTGTTTTATTTCAGTGGTAACTTTTCTAAAAAGAATTTTTCCGTCTCGGATTCTGGAATAAATGTTTTCTCAACCTGAAACAAGTATAAATTTTCAGCACTTTGTCACATTTCTTTCTGGGTTATAGAGGAAGATTTAAAAATGTATACATCCCTTAATATTAAATATGTTTTATGAACATTGGACGAAATAAAATGCTCTACTCAACATCTTTCGTACACGTTCATCTACTCTCTCAATAGGTAAAATTTTCTAAGTATATTTATACATATACTCGTATATACACAAGTATGTATTATGTGTTGTAAATACATAATTTTAAGTAAACTTAATATATGTCTGAAAGAAAAAAAATATATGGAAAAACAAGAAATATGATTTTAAAAAATAATAAATGCAGTTACACAAAAAAAGTGAATTATAATAAGAAATTGATTTTTACATATTTGTACCTTCTATTCCTTTAAGTCCAAAATTTTGAGATATTGAACACATATTCCTGACATATTCAAATGGTTCACAAATACACCAATTTCCGTAGCTGCATACTAATACTTAATCCAAGATCCACTTATCAAAAGAGAGAAAACTATAAAATTATTCCTAAAAGAGAGAAGTATTTATTACACTGCTCTCCAAAGTTAAGGCACAATCTGTTTTTTTTTATGTGTGTGTATGTGTAATTTGAAAATGGGAACTTAGAAACCTGGAGGAATTGTGCACTAAAAAATATTTTATTAAATGTGTCGCATAGATTTAGATTGAGTGTAACGAAAACACACTTAGCAACAAAAAAATGCATTCTTGGCTGAAAAGTCTATTTTTAGATGAAGCAAAACATTAGTTTTACATATCTAGAAAAATATTTAGAAACACACACACACATTATAAAAATTAGATGTAATAAGGAATTGGTTCATCTCTAACTACAATGCTTTGTTGGCACATCGACTTTCATTGCTTCCCATTGTTCAACACAAAAATGGGCTAAAATGAGACACGAATAACCCTTGTTCCAGTTCGAGTAACCACCATGGAGGTGGATTTGAAAGTAGCAACGTGTCTACCAAGATAGAGTGGTCGCGGTAGCCGAGTGGTCTTGGAATCGGATCGTGGCAAGCATGTCATGAGTTCGATCCAAGTACCACTGAAGACCCGCCGTGTACGGGGAGCGATGCACGTAAAATCTGTCGAGAGCTCAAACATCCTCCCGTTGGTGTGGGGTGCCAGCTCAGGTGTCGCCCTCGTCACTTGACCATGGTTCAAAAGTACGCGGACTGTCTCCAAAAGCCCTCGTGTAGCTGAACAGTGGGACGTTAATATTCACTCACTCTACCAAGATAGATAGCCCCGAATATGCTCTATCGGAATGAGGCTTGGAAATTGAGCTGGCTAATCCATTTGCTCAATTTTCATATCCATTCAAGATTCCAATCAGCACAGTTCGGTGAGCTCGCACATTATCAGAATGGATTAATTGCCAATAGTAGAGGTATATGTTGATCAGGGATCTCGCACCAATCAGAGTTTAAACACAGAACATATGTAGATCAGTGTATGTCTCTGCCTTAAACCCTGATTCCAACGCTAGCAATATTAGACTGGTTGTATCTGGGGCGTTGTTTCCTCCAAATCAGCAGACGTCCTGAATTACCATTAGTCAGTGAATATTAACGTCGCACTACTCAGCTACACGAGGGCTTTTGGTGACGGACCTCGTCATTTTGAGCCATGATCAAGTGACGAGGACGACACCTGAGCTGGCACCCCTTCTCCTAACTACCACACCACACCAACGGGAGGATGTTTGAGCTCTCAACAGATTGAACGTGCATCTCTCCCCTACACGGCGGGTTTTCAATGGCACTGGGCTCGAACTCATGACGCGCTAGCCATGATCCGATACCTTGACCACTTGGCTACCGCGGCCACCTTGAACTACCAATCAGCACTGCAATGAGAACCTGGACTTACCAATGAAAAGCACAGGAAACCATTGTTCTTTAGTGCAGAAAACACGTCCTGTTAATAATTCAATGGGACATACGCAACTGATCGTCTTGCATATTGCTGTATTGTGAGATTTTCTCACCGTAGTCGAGATTCTTGTTCCCAGTGCTACAAAATCATGTGCAACGAGCTGATGCACAGTAAAACTTCTGCTCCTTCAACCCAGTAGAGCTAAGAATCGGTCTTCCGCAGGTGATGTGGTTGATCTTGATCATGTCTTGTGGAAACAAAATCTTCAGATTGATCTACTCTGGTAACCACATTGAGACGCCTAGTAGCATCAACTGATGACGACTCCACTCCCATCCGACCAAACTCTTGCCACTTTACCGAGTCAGATGAATGGCTTTTAGACGTTGCTGGTTATTGTAAACGGAATTGAAGATCAGCAATCATGTACAAAACGTACACTCAAAGTTGAGAAAATTTGATTTTTTTTCATATTATATCTCAAACTCCTTTTTTAATGTTCATTCTTATTATTCTCAACAACATATATTTTACATTTTTAAAAGTTTGTTAGCATCAAACATAAAAAACATGAATACCCTTACTACCATTTTTTTTAATGGAAAACTTCGGAAACATGTCGTGCCTTAACTTTGAAGGACAATATCTGAAAAATCTGGGGGGAAAAGAGAGTTGTGTAGCTGTTAACTTAAGAAATACCTTTCTTCGTAATATAAATAACTATTGAGTAGGTAAACTAAAAAAAGGAACAGCTTATGTTAACGTCGCACTTAGAAAAAGCTTATTTGAATCGGCCTTTGTCATTTTCAACCTTGACCAAGGGACGAGGATGATACCTAACCTGACACTTCACTCTCCAAACTTCAATATTAAACGTGAGGACCTGGAGCCTCAACAGATTTAACGTCCCCTCTACACGGCGGTTCATTATTGCTTAAAGAAATATAACGCAAGAGAGAAAAGTGTATTTAATTATTTGATTTCAGGTTTTATTTTACAAATTATTTTCTTTTATTATCACAGGTTTGATTATATTACTTTTCTTTATTGTAATTTATTGATTTATCGACACAAAATTTCCTAAAAATCTTAGTTTTTTGTCATATTTCGTAGTTACTAGTAACTAACTAAATATTAATGCAAAACAATGATAGAAATATCCATACAATCTTTTTGGATTCGAGCAGTAATTATTATTTGTTGTGTTTTGGTTCAATCGGTTTTATCAAAAGTTGTGTTTTCACTAGATCCATTTCGTTCCTCTGTCAATGGTCGGTCTCATCCAATCCAACCCACTTTCGCACGGGAAAAAAAAGCGGTTTTTTTCCCGTCAGTACTCGATTCGAAATTTTTTAGTTGAAACCATTCATTTTTTCTTCCATCAGATTAGCCAAATTTCTCATGTTGAACAGGTTTCCTGAAGAAGGTTAATCAAAATAGCAACGTAATGTAGCCCAAATTCCAAACCATGAAAACTTTCCTAGAATTCACTCCCTTCGACTGAAAGTAATTCCCGCTGTTTCATGGACTCTGCCGCTAAGAGTCCACTCCTCTGAGATGACGACCTCTTAATGCTGTCGCTACACGACACGTCGTAAACGGGCGAGAGAATAAATAAGCTATGACGAGGAATGGCCTTCCGCAATCGCGCACAAGAGCAACAAATCAAAGATAAGGAGAGTTCTCCCGATTCTTTAGCATTCTCAAAACTGAATTATTTTCTCACGATCTTAATTTTGACATCGAGTAGAGACTTTACGTTTCAAATGGGCATTTTTCAAAAGCGCTTTCACTTGGTGACAGATTTCTTCTTCATTTGAAAACAAACCTTAATTTCTTTCTCCAAATGTGAGAATTTTAAAATCAATAACTCAACATTCTTCAAAAAATACTCTTTAATGAAATTCTGACTTAAACTCAAGGTTCAAAGCTGTTGTCAGATCATTTCAATTTCAAAATGAAATTGAAAAAGAAAGGGGGGGGATAGGATTCTTATTATATATATATATATATACTAGCTGACCCGGCCCGGCGTTGCCCGGGCTTTTACCGAGGGTATAACTTCATCCCCATGTTAATTTCCTCCTTTCTTTCTGACGCCAGCACTTTAGTGTGGGTGTGACGCGTACGATGTGAGTGCAAGGCCCATGAGTGCGTATGAATGGTTTTCTCGTTTAACATTTTCCCTTCTCTTCACAAAATCAGCACTTCCAATATAATTTTTCGAAATTACTTTTACTTCTTTGTTTCTTTCCTCTTCGTTTAGCCCGTCGTTGCACGGGCTTTTACCGAGTGAATAACTTATAATCCCCATGGGAATTTCCTGTTTCCCTCAGGACGATAGCACTTATGTGTGTGTATGCGCGCGATGTGAATGATTTCTTTAACTATGTCATTAAAACTCCCTTTTTCGAAATTTGTTCTTGCGTTGGTGTGGTAATTAGGAGAGATGGGTGAAAGGGCTCAGGTGTCGTTCTCATCACTTGACCGTGGTTGAAAATTTCGAAGCCCCTCGCCATAAACTCTCGAGTAGGTGAACAGTGCGACTTTAAAAATCCCTCACTCACTTTTAATTTCTTTCGTTGCAAATTTTTAGGCCCCGGAAACGAAAATGTAGCTTTTTTAAAACAGTTGTAGGTTGAAAAAAGACAGAAAAGTAGAAATTTTTCAAATTACAAAATTTTACTACTATTTTAAATCTTGAAGTAAAATTGTGAAGATTTTTTTAAATGTTCGACACACGGGAAAAAATTTCATGCAATTATCTTTATAAAAGAAGAAATTATAAATTATTAAATATTTTGAGTGTTTTATTAAAGTTTGTTCAAAGAAGTTTTTGGCTTATACTGATGCCTCCCCTTTAAAAATTGTTGGATAACTTTCTTTTACAAATCAATCAACTATTTCGATGCACTTCCCAATTTTACAAAATACTTTTCGAAAGCATTTATTTAGGTGTTGGATGACCCCAGTATTAGCTAACGAAGGACTCGACCTTCTTGTTTCGCATCGTGGCTCAACAGAAGAGGTTCTACTAAAATGCTGATTTAATTTTCTTAAGTGTAGAGATTGAGTGATAGCGCATAAATAAGGATCAACTCAGCTTCGACAGATAATTTTTACTGCTTAATATTTCGTTACTTCTGTTTATTTCACTTCTACTTTCAACATTCAAAACCCTATTGATAAAGGTTACCGTAAAGTCTAAGGCTTTACGGTCCCAGAAGTACCCGACCCAACAAAGGAAACACAAAAAATTTTGGGAAAAAATATATTTATTTTTCAACATAATCTCCTTTTAGCTCTATGCACTTTTCCCAGCGATATTCAATAAGTTCAATACCCTTTTTATAATAAGAGCTGTCTTGCTTTTCACAAAATAACCCTTAACTATCGACATCACTTCTTCATCGTTGGAAAATCTTTGACCGTTGAACCATTTTTCAAGCTTGGGAATAGAAAATAATCCGAGAGGGCTAAATCTGGCGAATAGGGTGCATGAGGTAACAATTCAAGTTTTAATTCATTAATTTTGACCATTGCAATAACGGATTTGTGAGCAGATGAAACAACACTTTCTTCTTGCCAAATGCACGGCCG
>BMAO01037246.1:78340-117310 GCA_019973975.1 Trichonephila clavata
TGGATTGAAGAATGATATACGAAGATTCGTGTTGGCAAGGGACCCCTGGACATTTGAACAGTACATTTCGGCCGCATTATTAGAAGAACAGCACCAGAAACTTAATGAGATAGCGACGAATGATCGAGCGGGGGTGTCGGACAGTCATAATGGAGAGTCAGCGATTATTTCAGCTCTTACTGAACGTATACAAGACCTCAATATAAGAGTGGGTAAACTCCAACAAGCTAATGGCTCAGTGCGTATCACTCCGATTCCTCGAGAAATCTCCCTCGCAAAATCCCGTTTCATTTCGATGCTACTACTGTCAACAGTTAGGGCATAAACAAAGTGAATGCAGGAAGCGGATGAAAGATGAACGCAGCACAGAGAACACACACTGGCCCTCAAATAATTCATCTATCCGAAATGGTTTTTCTCGGAGGGGAGGATACAATAGGCAGCATTTCGCTGGAGGCGTGGCGTCGACTAGAGGAGTGATTTATGACTTACCATCCCCGGGAAATTCTAGGCGGGGTCTTCGCACATATGATTGTCAAAATAAAAGAAACTGAGGGAATTTAAACTTTTGAGGAGAGGGGCAATTCTCGTTAGAAGAAAGGCAATTGGGCGCTCTCTCTCCCTCTTACAATTTTGATTTACCGATTGTCGAGGCAAATTGTCGAGGTTATAAGATCAAAATTTTAATTGATTCTGGAGCTTCTGTTTCACTTTTATCAAATTCTCTTTTCGAGAAAATCAAGAATAAATATATGAAACCGTTGGAAGTTCTAGTGAAAATCAAGGCTGTAAATGACGGGGAAGTTGAGATAGTGGGTTGTTGCAAGATACATTTGGTTTTGGGGGAATTTCATTATGAGCAAATCTTTTTTATCACTAAGCAAGAATTAAATAATAGTTACACAGCGATCTTGGGTTTCGATTTTATTAAGCTTAGGCACGCGATGTTAGACACGAATTTTAATTGTTTGAGAATTGCTGAGAATTCCACACATTCCATTTGTTAATTATAAAATTTCTTTGCAAAATGACACCGGGTGTGATATCTTTGGAATTTTGGAAAATAAAACTATTATTGGTCCAAAACGGGTTAAAAATATTCGTTTCAGGGTACCAATTTTGCCTCATTCTAGTGTAGTTGCGACTATTGTTGGCGCTGTTAAATTAAAAAATAAGGGTATACACACAAATTCACCGCATGTCACTTTTGATTCCCAACTTAATACAACAGAGTTGCAAGTTACGAATAATTCTGAACACATTGTAACTTTTAAATAAAAATATGAAAATTTGCACCGTTAATAATTATGAAGAATTTTCTGCTGATTTACCAGTATCCCAAGATACTTTATCTAAACTATCTGAAAAAGATTTCAGCTTCTCCGGCTTAGATTCCAGAACAAATATTAAATTAGTGCAACTTTTATTAAAACACAAAAATGTTTTCGCTCGCTCAACCGCTGAATTATCGGCGGCTAATACAGAACATCATAGAATATTACTACAGCATAATTATCCAATTAGATGTCCAATTTATAAAATTCCATTTAACCTCAGAAACGAATTTAGGAAACAAATATCCGATTTAGAAAGTGCGGGCATTGTGTCAAAATCTAAATCTCAATATAACACACCTGTTTTATTTGTCAGACAGAGAGATAAATGGCGTTTAGTTTTGGATTTTAGGAAGTTAAATGAAATTACGTTGACTCGGGATTTTGTTATACCTACTTTGGACGATATTCTTCATGAGGTGTCGGGGTCGAATTATTTCTCAGCTTTGGACATGAAGTCTGCATTTAATCAAATACCACTTCATTGTAGAGATAGGCATAAAACGGCCTTTTCTACACCCGATGGCTATAAATACGAATTTAATAGACTTTGTTTTGGTCTTAAAAATTCTCCTAAAGCTTTCCAATCCATAGCGCAGGATATCTTAGGAGATTTACTTCACAACGGAGCTCTAGTTTACATAGATGATATAATTTTGTTTTCAAAAACCATTCAAGAACATTTCGAATTAATTAATAAAGTGTTAGAGCGTTTCGAAAAAGCTAATCTTAAATTCAATCCAGCTAAGTGCCAGTTTTTAACTAAGAACTGTAAATTTTTGGGGTTTGTTGTCACACCGGAGGGTATACACATTGACAAGGATAAGTCGATAACAATTAATCAGTTTCATGTTCCTACAGATCAGAAGCAAATCAAATTTTTTTTTAGGATGCTGTAATTTTTATAGAAGGTACACATTTAAAATTTTGCCAAACGTACACTGCCTTTAACGAATCTTTTGCAAAAGGATACTCCTTTTGTGTGAATGGACTTCGGAAGCATAGGCTTCATTTGATAATATTAAAAATTCTATTCTAAATCCACCTGTTTTGGCTCTGCCTGATCTTGCCGCAGATTTGCAAGTCCGGACTGATGCTTATTCCTTGGGCATCGGGGCTGTCTTAGAGCAGAGGTATCCTAATTCAGAAGTTAAACCTTTATATTTTTTTCAAAAAAGCTAAATTCTTCGCAATCTAAATACAACGCCACGGTCCTCAAATTTTTCGCAATTTATACAGCTCTAAATTTTTTTAGGCCTTTTCCTTTGGGGAGGAAGTTTAAAGTTTTTACGGATCACAAGCCTCTAGTAGGGTTCTTACCTAATAAAAATCCATCTTCTAAAATTTTACGTTGGAAATTGTCACTTGAAGAATTTAATTATGAAATTCATTACGTGAAAGGCTCTTTGAATTCTGTCGCCGATCATTTATCTCGTTATGTCAACACTATTACATTAGCTTTACCTGATTCTGAAGATCTCATAGAAATGCAGAAAAGCGACGAATCGTTAAACGACATCTTACATAAAATTAATAATGAAGATATTAGCCCACAAATTAGCAGTTACTTTATTAATGAGGAGGGAGTGTTATGTCATTTGTCTAAGCGCCCAAACAAGTCTCCCAGGACTGCCATGAGAAAACAAGTTTGTGTTCCTCATTGTCTTAAAGCGAAGATTTTTGAATCAATTCATTCGGAATATGGAGGGCATTTTAAATTTTTTTAAACTTATCAGAGACTCAGCGAAAAATTTTTTTGGCCTAATATGTACAAGGATGCTAAAAATTTTGTTCGTTCTTGCCTCTCATTTGTTTAATCAAAAAAAAAAACGCTTTCAAAATACCACCAGCTCCACACCAGCCAATAGAACAGAGCCATGTACCAGGTGAAACTTGTCATATTGATATTTTTGGTCCTTTAAAGACCACGCCTAAAGGGAATAGTTATGTCTTTTCTATGATAGATGCATTCACCAAATACATTCATATCGTCCCACTTCTTGATCTTAAGTCCAGCACCATATCTAAGGCTTTCTTTGATAATTATATTGTACACAGGCTGGTTGTCGATAATGCCACTTATTTTAAAGGTTCTGAGTTCCTGGAATTTTGTAGAGTCATGGGTATCCAAAAACGACATATTTCAACTTACTCAGCTCACGTAAATGGAAGAGTAGAGAAGCCAAATCAATCGCTGGCTAACATCCTTGCAGCAATCACTCATGACACAAACGACTGGGATGAACAACACCCACACACTATGCTAGCTTTAAATTCCACAATCCACGAGGCCACTTTCACATCGCCCTTCTTTTTAGAACACGGCAGAGACATTCGTCTGTCGTATACATATCAAAAGAACACTGATACACCGCAAAATACGTATGAATACGTCGAAAGACATTTACCTTCATTAGAGAATTATTTTCAGAAGATTCTAGATAATTTGAAAAATCAAGAGGTATCGCACATTGCTCTTAGCTCAAAAAATACAAAGTCGTATCATTACGATTATCAAAATGGTTCTTTATGTTTTATTAGGACACCTAACCTTAAATCTAAATTATCTCCAAAACTCAGACCTAAGTTCGAGGGTCCCTATAGAGTTGTAGAACGTTTTTCCAAAGTGAATTACAGAGTTCAGCATGTTGAGCATCTGAGAAAGAAATTTAACACACATGTCAACCGAATGATTCCTTTTACAAAAAGATTTAAATATTTGCATTTGAACAAGTTGGATGAAAATTTTAACAATAGATACAGAGGTAAAAACTGATGGTGAGGATCAGAAATATAATTTAAGGAATCGTGTGAATTCGAATATTTAGATTAATCTTATTACAGTGTTTAAAAAAAATTAATGTTTTCTTTTGTGTTCCTATTATTGTTGACATTTTTTTGGAGGAGGGTCCATGCTAATGTTATAATACTTCAAAGGTTTTGTTGTTTGGTGGATTATAAGAATTCATTTTTGTATCACTGAGAATTAATTAATTGTATTTTATTATGTTGGTACTTATATATCAATATTATATACATTGATGTTTTTGTGTCACTTTCGTATGTTTATGCACGTTAATTCAATTCTATATTGTGGACACTACATAGAGGAGTGATGGGAGGCTGGCCGGCAATGGAGTTGGCCCCAAATAATCAGTAATTTGTATATCCCCCTTGATTACAGGATGTTGTTGGAATTCCTTTGCTGGGGACCAGCACGGGGTTTGTCAACGGTCATGCAGGGTGAACGGACCCATAAATTTAATTAAAAATGCAACTTTTGTGACTTTGCGCTTGGTGACTGTCCAATGATGCGGTTGGACAAAGGGTGCGCGCAGGCACAAAGGATGGGATTTGCCCTCACTTAAAAGGGGGTGCCGAGGACAATTTAGAGCAGACTAGATTTTTCATGTCAGAATAAACTCTTCTTTTTTGGAAATTTAGGTAGTCTTGATCAGCGGTAATGCCATACCTCCCATCATCTTGTCTCCCGTTTCAGATAAGTGAAATTCTTATTGTTTGTTCATAGTTCTTTTATTCTTCAATTTTAATAATGCTTAATCTAAATTTCGTAATGTGTTCTAATTGTAATAAACTAATTTAATTTAATTTTAATCCGAGTAATATCATTAGTTTTGCGTTGTCTCAATAATCCATTTAAAGTACTAGCCACTATGTTGAGGCGGACTAAGTTAAATAAGCGAACCTGGGTAGTTTTTAAGTTGTTAGTTTAAAGTAGAATTAGTCAGCGCCGCATCAATGACGATAATACCTAATAGTAAGGAATCGGAACGTGCATTTTCTTCGACAGGACAATTTGTAACAAAAATAAGAAGCCGTTTCAACAATGAAACTCTGGAGGAGCTGTGGTTTAATAAGCTTTTTTACAGAAACACAAGGAATGCTTTTTTTAAATTTCATTATGTACTATTTTCATTTGTTTTTTGTGATGAATTAATTTTTTTATTTGTTTCATTAAAATAATATTAAATGATTTTTTAATTATATTTTCAGTTTTATTATGCAATTTCAACTATGCTAATATGTAAGTATTTTTAATAAATAATCCAATCCTAATCCCGGGACCAATTCCGGGATTGAAAATATGACACGGGATTACAAACCCTACTTAGGAAATGGTGTTCAAGATGTTAATTATCAATGCAATTCATGTGTTTCTGTAAAGAGTATATTTAGATATCAATTTAAATAAGTATATATGAAGTTTCCAGAATTCTTAGTGTCTTTGTCTTTTTGAGAGATTCTCCATGATCTCTAAACGCCAGATTATGATAGGCTAATAAATTTATGATATCAATTGATCTCTCAAACAAGTTGTACCAATGTTTGTGAGATTAAAGAATTCGCCTATCGTTTTCTTGGTCTAATGTTTTTTTTTCCGTATTTTATTCCCTTCTCTAATGTTATTCATTAGAACATATAAGCCGTATGTTCTTTAGCATTCTCATGTTTATGTAAAATACTACTTAAGTGTTTCCGATCACAGCCCCCTTCCTGTACCATTTGAGTTTGTGAATTGCCAAATAGCCTATATGGAAAACAGAAAACTTTATTTTTAGAACTTGAATTAACGAACCAGTGACGACGTTGAGTTTCACCATTATTTAGTTTTCTTGAGAAAGGAAAATTGGAAAGTGTCTATGATCCTCATCTTTAGGATAATATTCATCACTGTTATTTAACTGCTGTGTGGGATCGCTTTGAACTACATCATGATCGGTGAGCATATGTCATGGGAAACGTACACAATCCCGGGTCAACACTGGAAAATGCTTGATTTACTATGTCACTGGCATCTCTGTTCACAGGTGAAGAACTGATCTCAATCTCATCTTCTTGATTGTGACTTATGTTACTCAACGTGAACACAGAAATCACAACATCAGATTGTGATTGGTAAACTTTTGATCTTATTTCTATTCCCGATTTTCATCGTCCGAAATCAATAGTGGGTGCATCTGGAGGATCTTCCAGATTCAACGGAGACTCGGATAAATGTCGTTGATAAGTCGAAGGAACCGATTGATTTGATTCTGAACTGCCAGATTCAGTCTGACTGAGAAATTTCATCAAACCTGAACTTAAAACCTGGTTAGTTACAACTCTTTCCGTTTTTGTGTTTCTTTTTGCTGCACCAGACTCCCCTTTTCTCCCTTTATCGCTATCTCTCTTAGTGCCTAAGTCTGACAAAATTGATAAATTATGAAACATGCCCAGTACCACTATTATTTATTCTCACATCAAATACTTTTAATTTATAATATGAAATAGAAACATGAAGTGAGACTGCGTCTGCATGCGATGCTTTAATTGACTTTCTAATGATGGGAAGTCCCAAGCTATGCCCCGTCTCTGACCGGGGACTCTCCGCGCGATAGCAGCTTAACTCCAACTAATGTTGCCATACTAAATATGAACGAATGAGCAGAAACGACAAAGTTGAGAAATTTTTAATCAAAGAAAATGGAAAACAATATTTTCACGAAATATTTATTCGTATGCTTTCATGCACTGATAAATAGAATATCTTTTTTTTTAAAAAAGTCGATATATCAATTTTTTGATATCTTATAGCAAAAAAAGAGATAGAGTTGAGAATTTTCTAATTTATTAATAAAAAAATCATGTGGCGTGCACTTCTGGGTTTTCTTTACATTTTGTTTAATTTATTTTGGCTTTGAGGCGCGAGGCCCTATGCACCGCGAGGCCGTGGGCAGTGGCCCACACCGCCCACGCCTTACACCGCCTCTGCCTATCACAAATGGATTTGGAAATCGCAAAGCAGGAAATTAATTTATTGTGGATAGTGCGATTATTAATAACAGAGTTAACCCAAGGAGAAAGAGCATTTGGATTGGGATTAACAAGATGATGGTCGGCAGTGGAGGGACAGTGGAAAACGTAATGGTCGGCGTCCCCGGGCGACCCACAAATGCAATTTGGAGAGGAAAGAAGATTGAACCTGTGCAAGTAAGCGGGGAAAGGGCCATGATTAGTTAGAAAATGGACCAAATACTAAGAAATTGGAGAAATGTTAAAGTTAGGATTTTTAAAAAAGCGTTTGACCCTAAGCCCCGTATTACAATCATTCCAATAGGAGGTCCAAGACCCTAGGACAAATTTATTTAAGGAACTAGAGAGATAGGAGCGAGGAGCAGGGACCGAAAACATTTCACCATCATAAACAGCCTTTTTTGCACAATAATCGGCGAAATCATTATAGATGTTATTGTTATGAGCTTTGACCCAGTAAAGATTCTAATAGCTCCGGAATTGAAACAATTTAAGTTTAATAGAATTTAGATAACTGGATTTATTTGTAAGTTTATTAAGAAAGAGGATAGAGGAGAAACTATCAGTATAAATGTGAATTTTAGCATTATGATGATCTGCCCAACAGACAGAGAGGCCGATGGCAGAGAACTCTGCCTGAAAAACAGAATTGAAATCCTGAATTTTAAAAAGATACGTTTTAAAGAGAAAGCCGCGATAAAAAATACACACGGTGAAACCAACCTCGGAACCGATTTTGGAACCGTCAGTGTACACTTCCCACTCAGATGGGCCCTCGAAAGTATTGATAGGGAAGGAAAGAAAATCCGTAGGGACCTGATGAAGAGAAATATAAGAGTCCAACTTCGAAGCTGGGATAAGACCTGGAAGGAGATCGTTCCTGTTGTTCCAAATTTGGAATTTAAAGTAGAGAGAGCGAATAATAATATGAATGGGGGGAATCTCTCCCCGATAGGATATTAAGAGCATCTGTAGGAGAGGTTTTATAAGCTTTGGTAATTTTTAATAAGTAAATCCTCTAAATGGATTTAAGTTTTTGTATCTGGACAGAGGTCAGGAATCCACCCCATACTCCTGCTCCGTAAGAGATGATTGGTTGTACTACATAATTATACCAAAGTTTCATTAGGGAAATATGCTGGTGATTGAAATTTTTGGAAACACCATGAAAGTTGGAGGAAATCGAGAGAATCTTATCTTTGAGGGAATTTATATGGGGAGTCCAAGATAAGAGATTGTCTATGTTGACACCCAAGTATTTGTATGACTTGGCGATATGGATGGAATTCGGACCAATTTTAAAAATAGGATTTCTCCTGAAGGTCGAGCTCCCACGAAAGCCACCGCATTGAAGAAAAGGACATCAGAAAACAACAAAAAGGGTTTTGGCAGTTGCTATTGACAAATTAATCTCGGAAAGCTTAGAATCGACTAAACTTAAGATTTTGTTAGTATTATTCTCAAGTTCCCTACGCGAGAGGCCAAAAGAGACTACTGCGGGATCGTCCGCAAAGGCTTGAAGAAGAAACAGCTCAGAGTTCAGAGAAAGAATAGGGTTAAAATAAATATTCCAAAGAGTAGGGGAAAGCATTGTATCACATAACGATGACCAGTTTTCTCCATTTTCACTGAAACCGTTCACTATTGATGGCTGCCAAACAAATACTAAGCAACGTGGCGTCTTCAAACCTGAAGCATATGCTTTATAGATTGCGTACTTTTCAATGCAGAGATACTTTTTCAAACAACTACCTCCATCTCTAAGTCTTATGGGACCACCCTCGTATCTCTGTTCTGACAAACTTGTTTCAAATATTGTTATCTCGGTACGAAGTTCTTTGGATAAACTAAAATAAAAATAATACTTTTCTTCCTTTGCCAACGAAAGTTATTTTTTGTTGTTCCTCCAAAATTGTAAATAGAGTGCAAAACGTTGCAAGCATCGATTTACTCCTTTTCCCACTCCACTTCTCCACTTAAAAAAATCTTATAAATTAATTATTATTACAGAGCACAAAGTGGTTCTCCTGGCGGTCCTTGTGACTTCTGAAGGGCGAATTAAAATTAATTAGGGGGTGCTCCTAACTTAAGGGGATTCGCGAAAGGTTTGAAACACTTGCGACCCATTTCCATTAAAAAAAATTCCATTATTATAAAAATTGAAATAAACTAGGGATGATTTTTAACTGTTAAAATAAAATATAATGAATACGTAGAAGCAGCAGCACAATATTAAAGGGAAGCGGTTTCCTATCTATAAGAAAATGATTGAATTTTTACATTGATCTTTGTTAACAGGGGATGGTCAAATTCCTCAGAAAGGGGAAATGTGGAAATATCAAAAGGTCAAAGAACTGGTAGTCTTTATTAGAGTAGTATTGCGAGGGGGGGGGGTAATTGATGAGTAGAAAAAAGAAAAGAGAGTTATTACATGGATTTATTTGAGTGTAAAAGGGGAGGGGGTATGTAAAAGACACCAGCGTAAAAAACCAGATTTAGACAACTTTCAGAAACAGCTAGTTTTGCCGAAGTCGAATCGACAGGGAACCTCTCCCCTCATCCTTACTCATCTCCTTCAGACAAGTAAGAGAAGTGTTAATAATTTAGAAGAGATGCAGTGTTTCTATGAAAGAAATCATTCTTTTTTTCTCTCTTTGTTACGGAGTCAAATTAATTCGAATCTGCATAAATTTAAGACACCCATTATGGCTCCGTATCAACTGTGCAGTTTTAGAGCAGAAATATCCATCTTCAAAAGTCAAACCTTTGCATTTTTGTTTTCAAAAAATGCAAAATTTACTCTTGTGCCTTTAAAACCCACAATTTCTCACTCATTCACTCCTCCCCAGAGGGTAGAACCTGAGCTCTGAAGATGCGAAATTGTACTTAGGAATTTATTTTTGCCGAGAGCATCCAAGCCAAACTAACACTCAAAGGATTTTTTACATGCAGCATAATCATAACATATGGACGCAGCTTACTGAAATGAAGCAAAATGCTCAAAAGTTGGAGACAAAAATAGAAAGTGCTTCAGACTATGGTCTTCAGAATTGTTTTATTAATAAGGAATATTTATAATGTCATTTGTGTGTCTTAACACCCATCTAAGCCGTTAAGAAAAAAGTGTTAGGACTCCAATCGGTTCGCATTTGGAATATGGAGGACATCTCAGATTTTTTTAAAACTTGACACAAACTTGGTGAATGGCTGTAATAGCCTAGTGGTCAAGGTATCGGACTCGCGATCTGCGTGTCATGAGTTCGAGCCTGGTGCCGTTGAAGACCTGACTTGCAGAAGGTGCCGATGCGCGTTAAATATGTTGAGGCTCAAACGTCCTCCCGTTGGTATGGTGTGGAAGGTGGTACCAGCTCAGGTGTCGTCCCCGTTACTTCACCGTGGTTCAAAATTAAGGGATGTATTGCCAAAAGCCCTCGAGGAGCTGAACAGTGTGACGTTAATAATCACTCACAAACAGTGAAAAAATGTTTAAAGATACTAAAAATTTTATTCATTCATGCACCCCATGTCTTTCTTGTAGAAATGCGTTCAGAATACCTCCATCTCCACATCAGTCTGTGGGACAGAGTGAGGCAAGACTTGCCGGGACATTTTTGTGATCCTGTAAAAAACTACTCAGAAAAGACACGGTAATGTTTGTGTGTGTGATTGATGCTTTCTCTAAATATAGACACCTATTTCCACCTGCTGATCTTAAATTCAGTACTACTGCCAAGGCTTTCCTTGACAACTATATTGTACACTGAAGTTGTCCCCCAAACGTATCATCGATAATGCAACATTTTCAGAGTTTTCGGGATTGTGCAGGGTTACAGGTATCCAAAAACGAAATGTCTCAGCATATGCTGCTCACGTTAACGGGAGAATCGAAAAACCCCCGACCGGTCTATTACTAACATCCTCGCTGCACTCACTCAATCATGAGAGGATCACCCATAATGTTGGCACTGAACTCAGCCATGCATGAGGCTACTCATACTTTTTGGAACACGGATGAGACAATCGCCTGTATTATAGTTATGAAAGAACAACCCTAGAAGCGCATATAAATAAGTGGGAAAATTTCTACCCTCGTTAGAACAGACATTCCAGAAAGTATTGGAAAATTTGAGGAACGAAGAGGAATCGCACATGAAACGTAGCCACGCAGCAGCGAAGCAAGACCATTATGATTATCGAGTAAGGTCTTTATACTTCATTAACACACATGTACTCAAATCTCCTATGCTCAGACCAAAGTTTGAAAGCCCCTTTTAGGGTATTGGAGAGATTTTCGCGCATAAACTGCCATCCTATCGAGCATTTGAGGAGGAGATTCAACACACATGTCAGGAGACAGATATCATCCACAAAGAGATTTAGCTACTTATTTAACTTGGACAATCAGCTAGCAACGGAAACAATGTCGTTCACACTCAATGTTATAATTTGAAGTCACAGTTATGTTCCAGTTAAAATGCTGAGGGATTTTCTGTGTTATGTTATAGTTCATTTTTCGTATGAACAATTTTGAGAATTATTGTTATTTGATTTTGACCATTTACATGTGTTTTAAATATATTTCCTACACAATTTCTATTTCATTGTTTACTTTTATTTATGTGAATGCTAACATGTTCTTCAGTAAGGAAAATTATGCTAATATTACATTCATGATAGAAGCATTTACACTAAGTGTGCCTTCCATCAAATTTTTATATATCAAGAGTTAATCATTATTTTTTTCCAAAGATAAACATATACATTTGTTGATCACCAGAATTCGTTGTTTGTTTACGTCTTCATACATTTTGTCGCATTATGTAGAGCAGGTAATGGTTATTCGTGTCTTGTTAGTAATCTCGGTTGCAGGCAACTATTTGCTTACAACTTAAAAACTTTCAGTATTACATCCTGATTTGCATTGTTGAAACTTTGAATTGTGCATCCTGATCAAATGTACATATTCATTGTACAACTTGTTGAAAAATTTACATGACTTAACATTGTTCCATACAATACTTGCAGTAATTAAGATAATTTATTTCTGCTCATTCAGCACATTGCTGTTTCCTTTCCAAAAAGGAGAAACAAGAGTTTGAGAGGTTATTTCTGTGTACAATTACAAATACTCTCTATGTTTTATTCGTGATGACAGATTTTAATGTTCTCAAAAACTTTTTTAAAATAATTGATGACATTGTGTTCCCTTTCAGAATTGGTGTCATGTTTAATATTTGTGTACATCTATATATATATATATATATATATATATATATATATAAATATATATAATATATAATATATATATATATATATATATATTGCCCATGTTGTTTATGTATGTGTAGCATAAAACTCCGCACTTCTCTCTAGGAATTGTTTCATTCGAGTTTATTCTGTACACGTGGGCTTTCAAAGATTAGCAGCACGCTATACATGATCTATTTCTTTTTCATTAACTGCTGCCTTGTTGTTATACCAAGAACTCATGTCATTAGTAATTACAATCATGCACTTTACTTGGCTGTTAATTTCACCGATAGGTCTCTCAGTGGAAATCGGACCGAGCTATGAGGTTTCATTAGGAACAGAATCTCGCCGCTACAGGTAATAACGTGTCGAAAATATGGCAGGATAAGAATCGAGAGACATGAAGTGAAATTTTCTTAGCTTTGAATCAAAGAGACAGTATTATTCTTTATATAATGTAGAAAGGGGGGGGGGCTATTATACGCGTAACACTGTAGATGCGCTTAGAGTTAAAGAATTATTTACTGTTCCTCGACTACAGTCGAGTAAACGTAGAGAAATAAATTGAGAAAAAACTTTTCTGGTAAACATGTAATATTGCATACTTTTTCTCTTTCTGGCGATGCAATGTGTGAAAACTTCTCGGAGAAAGAAACACCGTTGTGTGTAAGTATCTGAACTATCTCTCTCGACCGCAAACTCGGATTTAAAAAACTCTTTTGGATTCTAGATCATAACAAAAAATATATTTATATCTGGATTTTTAAATTGATTTATTTCTTATGGAAAGAAAGTTATGAAAGCAGGGAGTTAATCAATTAAGTTAGTATTGCCTAGAGGCAATACAAACTTAAGGGATCAAAATCTATAGTAAGGCAGCACATGTTATGAAATATGGAAGTTTCTGAAGCAATTCTAAATGTATTATTATTTGAAATCCCAACCGGTCGGTACTTTTCTTTAATACCAATAGTCCAATGACTAATTTCAATTTACGACAGGTAGCGCCGTCTACTTGCTTTCTTTGGTACAAGGTCATTGACTCAGAGTGTAGACCAGAGGCTACACACACACAGTGCATGATTACGTTAAAATATATTCTACAGCCAACGAATGGTATGTTGCCAACAGTCTACACTAGGGGCGTGAAACTCGCGACCCACAACGAGCATTTTTGCGGCCCTGCCTAAAACCTTGGGTTAGTTTTGAAAATAATTACTGCGAACAAAATTTCTCCAGAAAAAAGAAAGATAGCAGTAGAGAAGAGATGTTAAGTGTTCGGAGGAAAACATATTAAATTCTTCTTGTTCTCTTATATGTGTTTATTATAAGGTATTATTCGAAATATACTTACGTTTCTATGAATATTGATTTTCTTTTTTTTTACGGCCCACCCACAGTTAAACCTTATTTGTGTGACCCAACCTTTGGGTCTTCAATCTGTGTTCCATGAAACCCCGGGGTTTCTTGAAGTAGGCCCAGGCCTCCTTGAATCATCGAAAAGAAAATTATAAATATGCATGCAAAATGAATTCACGTTCCATATGAAGTTTATATTACGAATATCTAAATCTCATCACGCCGTCATTAAAAAACTAAAATTTTTATTTATATATAAATTAACTGTATTTTGTTTGCAATACTTTCTGAACTTTTATTACAGTATAATAAAGAATACTACGTAAAATGTGTTTCTTATATGTATGTGGATATTTTACTGTTAACTATCCTGGGTTCCCCGAAATAATTTTATACTCATTGGTCTAATATTTGGCAGAACTAAACAGTTTTCTATTTGGAAATGCATCTTTTTCTTTGATTTGTGGTGAAAAACACATCTATTATAAAGGATAGGAAGCACTTATCAACAGATTTGGTGCGTTAATATTTAAATTTAAGCAAGAACAGCTCCTAAGTTTTAGGCAGTAAAATCATGCAAAATACACAGAATTTCACACACAGCTACAAACATTTAAATGCCATTCAGGGCCATGTATTTAAGTGAAAACTATTCTTCACCATAAGTGGCTACAAAAATAAAATACTAAAACAAATTCAGCGCAGAATATGAAATGTGACTGCAAATCATTTCAACATACACACATTTGGACAGTTTGTAAGCAAATGCAAGCACATATCCCAGTTACTAAATATAATGCACAGGTATTTGACACTTGGAGCATAAATTAATATTATTAATGAGTAAGTTATATATACATTAAATTATTTTAATAACGAATAATATAATTTTTAATTGTCTTTATGTAAATTACCCGTAACACACACTCGTTGATGTATTTTAAATATTATTTTGAGATACATTCTTTTTTAAAAAGTATGTGGAACAGAGCTCTAAGGATTCCGTGAGTCGAAAAGGTCTACACTATGCTCCTATTTTATCACTGTTATTCTATACAATTAATTTTGAAGTACGGATGATAAATATTGAAAATCTTTCATTTTTCTTAAGCGCATTCACTGAAGAGGCACAATCATCACACTTCGTAGCATATTTTACCGCAACCGCATCATTTTCCTTGCTCCTCTTTCAATTAAAGGGCACTTCAGAGCAGTTTTAAATGCGGTGTTACAGTTTTTGCTTTTCATCCTCCCTATTGAACTGTATTGATGTAAAAAAAAATTCTCTTGTGCACTCATCTCTACGATCTCTTTGCAGAAAATTTGTGTTCGCCCCCCGCTGCAGAGGAGTGAGCGCCAAACGATCGACGAAGCTCAACAACGAGGAACTCAGGTGAGTTTCACGTCCCAATTAATGATTCGCATCATGAAATATTAATTATTAAAATTGCATAGTTTTGCCTCAGGATTTATAATTCTCAGAACTTTTAGTATTAAATAATATTCGTATCAGAAATATAAAAACAAGACGAAAAGCACAAAAGAACATGTTTTATCCAGGCTTTTTCCCCTCAGGGGCTCACCTTCATTAGGTGAGCACGGGTGTCACAATCCTGAGATGTCCTAGTGATCATTCTCTATTTTCGACCCTTAATCTCGTCATCCCATTTCCCGTCCAGACCAAAGTTACAACTTTTTTGAAATACTTGAATATATTCTACATTTTTTTCTTGTGATTGGATTATTTTTCATTATTAATAACAATGTTTGATTGGTTTTCTTTTTAAAATGCGTTAATTTTGTTTTATTTATTTTTTCTCTATATTTTGCCGTTTGTATTGTGTTTTACTAACACCGTTGGCTTCCCAACCCACATGTTTGCCATGTGCGGCGTCCCGTAAGGAGGAAAATGGTATCCTGGGGATACCTTTGCGTTCTCTTTGGCCCACGCTTCGCTGTAGACGGGAGGCAGGAGTCAGCCCGCTCCTGTCAATCGGCTGGTAATACTTCTCTTTGGTATCCCCGGAGAGACATTGCTGTAGGGTTAGTGCTGCAGATAAGGGGTGGGCAAGCTTACCCGTTGGATCTTCGCTCTGATGCTGTAGCATTATATTCTGGGTGTACTCCAGGTAAGCGCCGTGCCTGGTTTTTGCCAGATGACCGGCACACTGCCTCCCTTGTTGGACTCCGTGGTGGGTGGAGGCACGCCAAGATGAAGTTTCTCTCACTCTTATGGATCCAATGCAGCAGTGCCCGGGTAAAGGTCTTGTTTTACCCGCTCTCAACGTTGATGAAATATAAAAAAATACCAGATTTTTTTCTGATTTCTTTACCACATAATGAGATGTTAAATAAATCGCCTTTTGCAATACATAAAGCGTTAATAGGAATAAGTGGTGAACCGAAATTTATAAAACGATTAAGGTCCGGGAATCTACTTATCGAAACCATATCTGCTTAGCAAACAAAGTCGTTTCTTCTCGCAAAAACCTTTCTTAACTAGCCTGTAATTATAACTCCTCATAAATCTCTAAACTCCTGCAGAGGTGTCATTTCAGAACCTGACTTGTTGAAAACTCCTGATTCAGAAATACTCGAAAGATTCTCTGATCTGGGTGTAATTCAAGTCAGAAGAATTACCATTAAAAAAGATTCAACAGTTTTTCCGACAAAGCATTTAATTTTTACCTTTAATAGCCCGAAATTGCCCTCTGCAATAAAAGCCGGATACTTCAACTGTAAAATACGCCCATACATACCGAATCATCTGCGATGCTTTAAGTTCCAGAGGTTCGGACATTCACAAACTTCCTGCCGTGGTCAAATGACGTGCTTTAGATGTGCATCTGTTGGACATGCCTCCTCGGATTGCAGTCTAGACCCAAAATGTATAAACTGTTCACAGCCCCATTCATCGGATTCTACATTATGCCCTAAATGGAAAATAGAAAAACAGAGATAAAGGAAATCAAAACAAATAAAAATATTTCATATCCAGAAGCACGTAAGTTAATTGTCTCACAATTATCTCAAACTTACGCTCAAGTTATCAAATCTTCTATTATAAACAATTCTAGACAAACCGATGAAAATAAAACAGAAAAAAAATGTCCACCTTTAAATTTACTTCAACCTTTTTCATCTCTCCCAAAACCAAATATATCAATATCTACTCCTGCTGTTTCCACATCATCTTCAACCCAAGCACATCTCTTGCCCTCCACCTCTTCAATAGCAGCTACTATGTCAGAGCCTCAGCCACCTATTCCTCTATCTAATAATGTCCTTTCCCACCGTCAATAATATGTTCATCCCTATTGAATCCTCTTCCTCAATCATATCCGCTTCCAACTCCCCTATTCAAACCCCTTCTGTTGTTATTGAAACTACCACCAGTGCTACATCGAGTACCATACCTACAACCTCTACATCCAATAGCGTACCATTTGCAAATACATTTTCTGTATCTCAGGCTTCAAAACACTCTAAAAAAGCGTTCTCGGAAAAACACTCAAAAACTAAAAATTGAAATAAAGATGGCTCAACACATAAATCTCGGAAATCAGCACCAGTTGAATATACAACGGATGAGGAAGACACGATGAGGACATGGAGGAAGATGAAATTGAACCGAATTCTGATTATGTGGTAAAGGATGGAAAAAACATATTTCAGGAGGTCGTTACTTTTAACACCAACTAAAAATAGAAGATGACTTTTTTCTCAATCATAGTTATCGAACTTGGTGAGAATCCTCCACCCCACCCGACCAGTTACAGAAACGATAAAAATTAATTTTATTTAAAAATAAAATCTAGATTGCGATTTTAAACTTTTCTTTGAACTCGCTTTTTTTTTTTCATTTGTCGGTTTTTTAAGACATCTGTTATTTTAAGATCTTGTCTGACATGGTGGGGGAAATCCCCCACCAAAATTTGTTTGCTTTTATCATTTGAAAACGATTTTTGTGTGATTTGGAATTTCAATTTTATTGAAGCTGTATTGTCAGTTATTTTAGATATTTTATCCTGTATTATATGTTTGGCGCAGCATAGCTAAAATTGGCTTTTGCGCCATAAAACCCAACACTCACTCACTTATCCAGGCTTTTTTAATATGTCTGAGAGAATATATGTTATGCAATTACTTATACAATTTATATATTTGATATATTATTATATACACACTGAGCGCATTCTTCAAAGTCCTTTGAAAATTCACAAGTATTGTTATATGAAGATTATTCATTTTATAAAAACAGTGATTTAAAAATTATGTATTTTTTCACAAAAGCCCTCATTTTTGTACTGAAGTATTCATAATTTTCGTAAACAACGTTAGAAAAATATCTCGATGAACCCGGGAAAGAGGGTTCTTCAGAGATTAACTCCCCCCTCCCCTCCCCCGGAAGATTCCACTTTTTGCGCCAAATATTTTCTGAGAACAAATCGCATATTTTGACTCATTTCGTTCACAAAACTGATAGCGCAAGGGCCCACGACTGCCAGACCTTCGTTATTTTATGAAAGCTAAAAGTTTCTCTGCGAATGTCACCAACACAAGTAAGAACGATCAGTGAGTATGGAGTTGGGATTGTTGTTACGGGGGCAGGTAACAGGAAGTAAAGGTGTATAAAATAATACCTCAAATTCTATTAAGTATAAAGCTCAATTTTTTATATTTTCTTCGGAATAGCATTAGAAATCACGTCATGTATTGCCGGACACTTAGTATAGTTGCAACCCCCTGCCAGACACCCCTAAACTTTAGTAAACTATAATTATACTTTTGTTATAGTACAAAAACTGAATTTCATATATGTTACTTGGGGGCCTATAAAAAATGTTACCTCAATAGCCAGACAGTTTCAATGGTTTTCACATCTAGCCAGACACATTGAAATTCTGCTGTGAGCGCGAGGCAACAACTGTTCAAGAAGGTGCGAGTGAGACAGAGCGTTCAGTCTATTGCGATCGTTTACTGCCCACCATCTGTGTTGAACTCTATGCCTACAACCTACATTTTATTAGTGATATTTGTACAGTTTTTTGTGAAATAAAAGTGTAGTTTTAGTAAAAAGTGTTACCATGGAAGATACATTAATTTGTCTGGTGTGTAATAAAAATAAATAATACTGTTGTCGGAGGAAACATTAAAAAACAAATGTCGAACTATTTTGAAAATAAGAAAAAAACATATCCTAAAATATAAAGACATTATTTTGCTTGACGAATATATAGACAATGGTTTTCACCTGGAATGCTATAAGGCATTTACAGGAGTTATGAAAAAATACTTAACTTCCGAACCTGTAAATTCTACAAAAAAAAATCCAGCGAAAAACAAAAATTACCCTGTGTACTTACAGACAATAGTTCTCCAACCCCGCCGTTGATACCCGAGCTGACCACAGAACCATCCAATTTACAGTCTTTAACTACAGAATCTTCAATAATATCCCAGTCAAGTTTAATTTCTGAATCAATAGTATCACAACCTACAACTTTTTAAGGAAATCGTCATTTACAGAATTTACCTACAGAATCTTCATCAATATTGCAACCAAGTTTAATTTCTGTGAATCAATCTAAAACTTCTCAATAAAATATTGAAATTTTTGAACCAGATGTTAGTGATAATAATGATTCAACTCAGGATGCA
This sequence comes from Trichonephila clavata, assembly GCA_019973975.1. NCBI lineage: Eukaryota > Metazoa > Arthropoda > Arachnida > Araneae > Nephilidae > Trichonephila > Trichonephila clavata. Next base: position 97,759 of record BMAO01037246.1, read on the forward strand.
AATATTCTGACCGAAATTGATGCTACTACTAATGACTATCAAATTGTTTGTGTGTTTTGTAACAGGAAACAAAAAACTTAAGTTCATAAATGCTTCCACTTCAAAAAGCTGTGATACCAACTAATTTAAATCTAGTATAGGGGACACAGGGGCAAGATGACGACGTTAACAGATTTTGTTGTTTATTAATTTATTTTTAAGGGTAGTAAAATCAATTTTACATGAACTGTTAGATTAGTCCTTTGCAGTATTAAAATATATTACCATTTAATTTTTCAAATAAAAGAAGTAAAAGATAATTTTATTTTTTCATAACCCTAACAAATCATCATCTTGCCCCAGTACTGGGGCAAGATGACTTTTGCCTTGGGGCAAGATGGCGACACTAAAAAAAGTTCAACATATTTTATCTTGTCAATGTGTTACATGGTTTAACAAATGATAACTGTGTTTTTACATCTTGCAAAGTATCGAACTAAGCGTAATTGCATTGTAACGTAAAGTTGAAGGGTTTAGTTGTGTACCTAACAATAGTCACAAATAAAAATGCCATTTTTATAATTGGAACATTCCACATGTCAGCACTCTAGGCATTTACAGCACTGGATCCATTTTTCTGTTGGAGGATTCCTCTTCACAAGCAAGACATCTTATAACACCGTCCTTTGAAGTTGATACAACTGGAATGTTTGGCCTGGATTTTATAGACTTAGGCCTACAGGAACAGTTTGAGTTTTTTTACTCCCTTTTTAGCTTCACGAGCTTTTTTTCTCTGTTTTTTTTTAAACTTCCTGTTCTTCCTTCTGATTTTCCTTTTGTTCTAACATTTCTTTGATGGGTGTGCTTGTAAGAATGCTAGAGCTCAGTTTTTTGCATTTTTTTTTCTCACACGTTGTTTTAGGCAATGGGTTGAAATAAAAAAAAAACACTGACAGGCATCTTTGGTGCATCGGAATCAGCATTTAACATTTGGTTTTTCTGGAGGGTTTATATGTTGGTTTTCTATTACCGGGGTCTGAGGATTAGCACTATTATATTCTCAGTTTCATCACCAACAGCAGCATGGTTAGTAGTTTTTACCGAAGCATAGTCATGTTCGCTAAACACGAGGATTATGAGGCTCGATCCCATATTCTTTAAACCTTTTCAATGCCATTTCCAACTGTAGCTGATTTGAAGTAAGTGATGCTCAAAACCTCACCAATATTTTTGTCTGTGATAGTTTGTTCGGGATGAGTGACCATAAAGTTGTCACATGCTTGGCTATAGTGCGTTTTTAACTGATCGAAAAAGGACACAAGGGGCTGGATACGATGTAATGTGTGTGACGGCAACCCAACCATGATGTATTTTGCTTTGCAATATAAGATAGCCTGCAAAGTTATATGAATTTTGTGATTGTCAAAAATCAACAGAGTAGGAGATTCTTTGCTTGGTCTCACATGAAGATAAAAGTGCTTCAAAAAAGAGAAAAAGGTACCCTCATTGTTCCAGCCCTTATCACTACAGTTGCCTACAGTTCCTGGTGGGGCTCTTTCTACAAGTTCAGGAAGGATTCGTTTTCTCGCAAAAAATCAGAAAAGGTGACAGGTAAAAACCAGTAGCTCTAAAGCAACAAATTATTGTTACATTCCTTCCTCTTATTGGGGGGGGGCTTTGTGGATGGCAAAAATGTCTTCCTCTGGTCACCCCCTTTCGAATGAAACCTTTCCCGATCCTTAGCCCCAGAAGAGATGGAAGCGCAAGGTCGCGCGGACATACGCACAGACAAGCAAGTGTTCTCAGGATTTAATATAATGGACAACAATAGTTAGTCTAATAAATTCCGAAACACGGGGCAAGATGACGAGCTCGTCATCTCTCCCCGTGTTTCAGATCGTCATCTTGCCCCAGAATGTCTGTTTAAAAATATTCGTTCTCATTACCATGAAGGAAGGCAATTAATTGACATTTATTCATAGTAATAGGTAGTATTTAAACCAAATTACTCTTAAATATTAAAGAGACATGTTATATCTTACCTGTAACTGTAGCAGAGCTTATTTACAAATGCATAAATGTTATATCGTGGCAGCAGAAAACAATCAAAGCTTCACAACTAACATAAAAAGGGCGATTTCAGCGTGTCTATACTAATGTTTAATGAAAGGCCAAAAGGAGAGCCAGTAGTGTTTATTTGATGTTGCTACCTAGTAGAATACGGAAAAATTAAGACATTCGTCATCTTGCCCCGGTCTCCCCTACTACCGAACATCAAAGGTCAAAAAGAATATGCAGAATTATTATATAAATTGAAAATTTTTCTGGTCCAAAAATATTTTATCATGCCGAATGCAGAGCTAATTTTAATAATAAAATATCCTCCTAAGAAAATCATCCAGTAAAAGTGATTGGCATTGTTATCGGGAATATCACCAAAAAGCTTTCAATGATATAAGTGGCATCATCGAGGAAGACATAATTAAGAAAGTGCGCTGTTATAAATTCAGTTGAAATAAATTCTATTTTTACAACACACCACCTTAAAGAAAAAATTTTGAAAATTTTTTCTAAACATGTCAAATTTTTTAATATATTTTTTACTTTACATAAGATGGCTATGAACGTAATAAAACTATTTTATCATTGGATTTCTTAAGCGATCACAATAGACTAAACGCCCTATCTCACCCGCTGGAACAGTTGTTGCCTCGCGCTCGCACTTAAATGTGTCTGGCAAGATGCAAAAACCATTAAAACTGCCTGACTATTGAGGTAACATTTTTTATAGGTCCCCAGGCAACATAGATAAAATTTAACTTTTGTACTATAACGAAAGTATAATTATAGTTTGTTAAAGTTTAGGGGTGTCTGGCAAGGGGTTGCAACTATACTAAGTGTTTGGAAATGGATGACGTGATTTTTAATGTTATTCCGAAGAAAATATAAAAAAAATTAAGCTTTATACTTTGAGGTACTACTTTATACATCTTTACTACCTGTTACCTGTCCTAGTAACCATACTAATCTTCCTACTCACTGATCGTTCTTACCTGTTTTGGGGACATGCGCTGAGAAACTTTCAGCTTTTATAAAATAACTAGCTTTCATGGCCCAGCGTTGCACGGGCTTATACCGAGGGTATAAATTAATCCCCATGTTAATTTCTTCCTTTTATTCTAACGCCAACACTTTTGTGGGGTTTGACGCGTACGATGTGAGTGCATGTTCCGTGAGTGCGTGTCATGGCTTTGTTGCTTAACATTTTCCCTTCTCTTCACAAATTCTCGATCCTAGTACCACTGAAGACCCGCAGTGTAGGGGAGCGATGCACGTAAAATCTGTCGAGAGCACAAACGTCCTCCCGTTGGTGTGGTGGTGTAGTTAGGAGAGGGGGTGCCAGCTCAGGTGTCGTCCACGTCACTTGACCATGGTTCAAAATTACGTGGACCGTCCCCAAAAGGCCTCGTGTAGCTGAACAGTGGGACGTTAATATTCACTCAATCTTCACAAATTCAGCACTTCCAATATTATTTTCCGAAATTACTTTGATTTCTTTCCTCTCCGCTTAGCCCGGCGTTGCACGGGCTTTTAAAGAGTGAATAACTTCACCCTCATAGAAATTTCGTGTTTCCCTCAGGCCGATAGCACTTGTGTGTGTGTGTGTGTGTGTATGCGAGCGCTGTGAGTGATTTCTTTAACTATGTCATAAAAACTCCCTTTTTCGAAATTTGTTCTTGCGTTGGTGTGGTGTGGCAATTATTAAAGATGGGTGAAAGCTCAGGTGTCGTCCTCGTCACTTGAGAATGGTTGAAAATTTCGAGGTCCATCACCAAAAGTTCTCGAATAGGCAAACAGGGTGAATTTTAAAATCACCCACTCACTTTCCAATTCTTTCGTAGCAATTTTTTATTTCCCGGAAACGAAAATGTAGTCTTTTTAAAAATAGTTGTATGCTGAAAAAATGACAGAAAGTATAAATTTTTCAAATTACAAAATTTCACTACTATTTTAATTCTTGGAGTAAAATTGTGAGGATTTTTTGAAATATTCGACATGGGGGAAAAAAGTTTCATGCAATTACTTTTATAAAAGAAGAAATTATTAAATGATTGATTTTAGTATTTTGAGTGTTTTATTAAAATTTGCTCAAAAATGTTTTTGGCTTTTTTTAAAATCACTGATTCTAAAAGTTTTAAATTGAAAATTTCGAAGTCCGTCGCCAAAAAACTCTGGAGTAGGTGAACAGTGCGACTTTAAAAATCCCTCACTCACATTTCAATTCTTTCGTTGCAATTTTTTAGGCCCCGGAAACGAAAATGTAGCTTTTTTAAAAATAGTTGTATGTTGAAAAAAGACAGAGAAGTAGAAATTTTTAAAATTACAAAATTTCACTACTATTTTAAATTTTGAAGTAAAATTGTGAGGATTTTTTGAAATGTTCGACACACGGAAAAATAGTTTCATGCAATTATCTTTACGAATGAAGAATTTATTAAATGATTGATTTAAGTATTTTGAGTGTTTTATTAAAATTCGTTCAAATAAGTTTTCGGCTTTTTATTTTTTAAATCACTGATTCTGAAAGTTTTAAAAATCATTTTTATTTAAACGCAACGATATTGATTCATATGAGAAAAAATCATAAAATATGCAAAACATCATTGTTTTGTAAAAAAAAAGTTGTTTTTTCCCTATAAAATTCTTTAAAGAAATATAGTTTTTAGCATTTTATTTTTTTAATCATTGATTCTAAATGATCAATGACTTTTTTAAAAATCATTTTCATTTAAATGCATCGATATTTGTTCATTTTAGAAGAAATCATAAAATAGGCAAGTGTTATTATTTTGAAAAAAAAATCCGAATCTGACAAATAAATGATGTTTGGTATTTAATTTATCCAATCACTGATATTAAAAGAGCAAAGTATGAATCTTTTTAGTTCAGATGGTTTACTTATCATAGTTATAAGAAATCCTTATACGTAACGATTGAAAAATTTCGATTAATGATTTACAGAAAACAATTCTTTTTTACTTAAAAAAATGTATATTTAAAGCAACAAAGAAAACGTTCTGATATAACATATTACGAAAAACCAAACATATTCATTATTTTAACAATAATTATTTTCTTAGAGCTTAAAATAATACAAAGGGTTTGTGTGTATGTGTGGTATTTTCATTTGCCAATGAATCGTTATATAATGGTAGCTAAAGTATAGTCCAGAAAACGATAATCTATCGTTTTATCCAGAAAAAAAACAGATTATACAGTGTTGTCATTACATAATTAATCCTTAGATATATTTTTTTACCTGTTTTTTTTTTAATTGCCTTACTTCCTTGCTACAGAGGAATTTTTTGCATAGAGACAAATCTAACTCATGAAACATTTTTGTATTCTTGATTATTACAAAGTATCTGATAAATTTAAATGTAAATGATTTTTTAAAAGGGAAGAAGAAAGATTTCAAAACTATATAAGGAAGTAGGAACTTCTTTTTGAGAATCCCAATAGAAAAGAGATCAAATCTTCTCAAAAGAGTTAAATTTTGTATGTCTCTGAATAACATTGAACACTTCTTTGACTAAAATTGGTATTTCATGATCTTTCTTAGAATGAAAGTTATCTGGATAACAAAGATTTGTAAACATTTAAAAGAAAAAACAGAATGAAATTCTATCAAAAAAAAAAAAAAATTCCATAGTATTGCCAAATTCCAAAGAAGAGGTGAAGATCAATCATTTTGTAAGAGTCAAACGGTTTTCATCGTATTTTTAAATTTCATCGATAGCATTCGACTCAGAAATTAATCTAGAGGAACGACCCGATATTTTCTTAGTGCCTTTGAAATGTATTAAAAATACTCTGAAATTATTTGTTAAAGTAATTTAACTTAATTTATTTTTTAGATAGCACGTTTTTTCTCAATATAATTTTTTTTTAAAAAAAGACTCATTTAAAATAATAAAGAATTTTTTTAAAGTTTTAATTCGTATTTCCTAGAATTAGTGAAAGAGGATTTGAAAAACTCTAAAAAATACAGAATTTTAAGCTTGGTTGATTAGCAAAACTGATTTTCCCAGTTTTACGAGATTCAAAAGTAAAATCTTTATTCAAACTCTGTCTAGCTGCACAAACTTTAGTCTTAAAAAAAAACTTTTTTTTACTCTTTATTAATACTTTAATCCTAAACAAAGTTTATTTCTCAAGATTTATTTTAGTTTCTTCCCTTTCTTTGGTTGATCTTTTAATCTCCGTGCTGCAGTCAACCAAGTTTTAACGCAATTAAATGGATAAACTGCAAAACAAGAGGAATGAGTAAAGCTGCGCAAAATGTGTTTTTTTTCGATCCCGTTTTTTTTTTGTTGTTTTTTTTTGCCACGTTTTCGAAGACAATTGAGATGAAAAACCATCGATGGTGCTCCTTAATTCTTATGTTTTAAAACATTGCTGAAGTTGACATACTTAAAGAAAATAATTTATTTCCTGGGATTATGATTCTAAATTACTTTTTCGAATATGGATACTTTTTTAAACTAGAAAGTGAAAGTTTCATTAATGCGTTGTAGAAATATCTAAGGAATATAATATTAGTCTGAGAAATTATGTATTTTCCCCTTATTGCTCTACCTACTAAGTGTCCTTTTAGTTTTACTATTAAAACCTTTCCGAAATTCTTTGAAATAAGTTATAGGAATATTCCTTTCATAAAAATATTTATACCTCATGCTCTTTTTTAAATTTATACAGAAGCAGAGAGAGAGAGAGTTTACAGCACAAATGATTGCAAGGCCCAAGTTTTTAATGGGATAAATGATATTTAAAGAGAATTATCGAATATACCCCGAATAGGGCGAATATATAATAATACCCCGAATTTAGGCGATAGGTGGGACTGAGTAATCACCGCTTAAGTTGGGGGTATGATTTCGCATAGGAAATATTTTTATTTGGGACTGGAAACTAAACACATGAATTAAACATTTAAAAAAAATCTTAGATAACACAAACGTGCAAAATTATAAGCCGAAGTTATTTTGATGTACTAGAAGGTTTCATAAAATGTAACAACGTAGTCTGCCTGATATTTTCTTCCACAAAATTTCCTCGTAGTATGCTATATTTTGTTGAAAATTTGCTCATTGTTTGAGTCTTGTATATATAAAATGTCTTTTTTCATTAAACTGAGGCCTTCTATCCAATTACCAGCCACCATTCGATCTTCTGATTGAACTGTGTCTCAGACGTCTTCATTGTCTGACTCTTTGAGCTAAGTTCCCGATAGTGCAGTGCTTGAACGGCATCACTATTCGCTTCTAAATTGATTTGCCTGCCAAGATCACATCGCCAATTTTTGAAGGGATCACTTCTTTAAGGGGACTCGGTACCCTTTAAAAAATTTTTTATTTAAGCATTTAAAAATTATATTGCAGCATTTCATATAATGTTTATATTCAATAAAACAATATGAGGTGTAATTTTGCACATATTATTCACACAATTTTAAAAATTTAAATTTAAAAAAAAATGAAAATTTTTAAAATTTTACTTCTTTTGTATTTATTAATATTTTGACATAAAATTTTTTTGTAACATTCTTAAGGGTGTTTTAAACAACTTTAGGGATCGATTTTACAATAACTTAATTGGTTTTGGAGAGAAAAAATAAAATGTTAATACATATGCTAAAATTCAACAAAAAACCCAATATCTCCTACATTTGAATTTTTTAAAAAAAAAATTCAGTATATAGCAAATATAGTATACAGTATATATTCAGTTTATAGCAAAATGGATCCCTAATTTTGTTACATGTATGATTTATAACACACAGAGAAAAAATGAAAGTGGTGGGTCAATAATTGTGGAAGGAGTAGCATTTTGAATGAACTAATGTATTGAAAAAACACAAGCTGAGAAAAACCATTTTAAAGTATATACTTCTGAAAAAATTATTATTATAAGCTTAAATAAATTTAAAATACCATTTTAAAATATTAGCTATACATTTTTCTTCAAAATAATTGCTTTTTCATATTAACTGAACCCATATTTTCTATAAATAATACATTTTTACACAGTAATAATTGCACGTAAATATCAAGAAAACTCGAAGAAACCGTTAAAAAAAATTGTTTTCTGTTGTAACAGAAATTTTTAAATCTTTTGCTTAACATAATATTTAAATAATATATTTGTATGAAAAACATATGATGAAAAGAACTTAAATTATAAAATTATGAATATAAAATGCCTAAATTAAAAATATTTACATGCACACACTTTATAAAAAAAATTACATTATTGTAATACCTCAAAAATATTATGCTTTATATGTAACTCTCCTTCATTTTTTTAATTAATATTTCTCTTTTTAAAATAGCTTTTTTTTATCGATTTGCGTGCATGCTGGTATTTGGTTTTTTTCCGTCTGATTCTAAGTAATCTTTTACGGAATTCGAGCATCACACCAAGATCATGCGAACATTTCCCCAAAGATATATGTAATGCTTTTTGGGTCTCTCTCACAGTACGTAGAGTCCCTTTGTTGAATTCACAAATTGCTACCATTACGGCATGTGTAACTCTGTCTTTACACATAAATATCTCCTTTGGACACTTTGACCAAATCATGTTGTGCAAGCTTTCATTAACGTTTTGGATTCCGCAATTAACACACCTTTCCAAAAGTTCATTTGAAGCAAGCCGTTGATAAATAGAAAGGATATGTGGCAAAAAACTTTCGTTGATTGGAGTCCCAACATGTTGTTTATGCAGACCTGGATTTTGTCCTTTTGCTTTTGCGGACTGGTAAAAACACCATGAGTCTGCACCGATTGGACATTTCGAATGCTGAGGCTTTTGGTCTGTCGAAATGCTGTGATATAAAGTAGTATATATTGCTTTTTTCATGGCAGGAACATTGCCTTTGTTTTTTAGTATAAAGTTAATTTTTTAATTCTAGTCTCTTTTAATGTGCCGTGGCCTTTTCCTCCTAATGAAAATTCCACGGGCCTACGATTCCTTGACAGCATTTCGTAGACCAGTGCCCAACCTTTTGCTGACATGATTAATGAACTCCTCTTTTTTATCTCAATCTTATCCCATACACATTTTTTTCTGTTAAATAGTTGAAGGTTTTACAATCCCCATCAGACAATAAGGTGCAATAACAAAATCCCAACACTTGTGATCTTTCCCAGAGGATCAATGCTGCCTCCATTTCCATTAAAGTTGATGAGCCGGAATGATTAACATCACAATACTTCCTGTGTCCTACAAACCAAATGTTATATTCAGCACTTGACTCTCAAAGTTCTCTTTTTGCTACTGAACAATTGCGACATACCTTGCACATGACTTCAAAATCAATTACATAGCCTGTAAGTATATCAATAGCACAAGCTATGCCAATCAAAGATGTATGTCCACGTGTCAACCAGCTACCATCAAATGAAACACTTATATCCACAACGGGAACATCAGTTGGTGCTCCGTAAGCATTTCTCACTTCACTGTGTACTCTCAGCAAATTCTCTGCAGTAATACCATAGGCTTTGTGAAGAAGTTTAGTACATTTGCTACAAGTTCTCGAGGAAAAAAGAGATATATTTACTGCCCTGAAAATTTTTTAAATTTCAGAGTAACGTTTCCCAATATTAGAGAATGCTTGCGTGATACGTAAATTAATATCAGGAACTCTATTACCCTGCCTTTCATTAGACGTTTCTACAGCACAAACTTTTTCAGCACAGGAATTGCAAGTTAAATTTAACACGTAGGAAAATCCTACCTTGTTTCCCAGGGCAAGCTTTAGAGTTTGCTTGTCACAGTCAGGGCATTTTAGTTTCATAAACATTTTGCTGATTTGCTCAAAATTCACAATAATGAAATTTCCAATTTCAGAATGTTAAGTTTTTTCAGGATAAAATGCTTAATTCTGATGTTAAGAACTGATTTGTTTTTGTCTGTGACACATGTATTCACAGCATCACTACACCAACGTTTGTTGTTCATTTGAGCAGAATGATTTTTACATTTTATACTCTTGGCATTTTTAAGAGAAATCTTCAATAAATAATAATAGGAAAGATAATATTGAAATCGCAGCAGTTTCAGCAACAGCCTTTAAAAGACAGCAATCAGTAAAAAGTCTTAGTCAAGTCTTAGTCAATCAGTCTTAAAAAGACTGTTTTTTTTTTCCAATGTGAAAACGTAAATAAAACTAGCACGTTAACAGCAAAACAAACGAAAGAAGCGCCAAAACAACAACAAATAGCTTGTAATAAAAGTTGTAGTCACTAAAAAGTACGATAAAGCGCGTTGCAGTTATGATTAAAACAAAGTAAAATTTATTTTTGAAAAGTAGTTGAAAAAAATTAGCTTAAAATCACTGACACCTCTAAAAAGAAGGCGTGGTCGAATTTCTAAATTTGTTTGTTTACATTTTTCAAATGAAATTTTTTCCAATATTCAGGCATACAAGAGTGATATATTAATTGAAAGGTAATCGTTCAAAGAATATAACCAAGTTAAAATAAAAAATAAAAACGATAAATGAGTCATTTTTGCGGTAAAGAGCGTCTTCGAAATTTCACAAATTTGCTTTAACCAACAGATGGCGTTGTTTGCAATTCAGATGACGTCAAGAAAGATGAAGCGCGTTTTCTGGAAACCTATCGTTACTATAGCAACGGGGTGTGGTTTAGAAATGATTGACAGATGTAGTCGGTATGAGAGCGCATGCGCTCTTTGAAGAACCAGATCAAGAAGAAAAACGTGTTAGCAAATGGAGGAGGGGGAAATGACGTGAAAGAATTTTCAACAAATAGTTTCAACGTTTGAATAAGGTTCTGTCACTGCTGTACAAAATCGGGTGCGGATACATTTTTTTTTTGAAAGCCGTGCTAGTGGATAGGTACCAAAATGTGCATTGCACTTCTAAGTATATATAGTTCTGGAATCTACTCAAAAATACATTTTTCTGCAGAAATGATGAGCCTAATCGGTCTAGATTTGTCAGAAAACATAGGATATATTTGCTTAATTTGGGTATAATTATTATGTGAGTTTTTCCCATTCATATGGAAAATAATTGAGTGTAATGCACTTGATATTTTGTCACATGAATTATTGTATTTCTGGGTAGGCCTTTGAGTATAACATTTTTGAGGGAATTCTATTGTAGAATTTTACTGTTTCCTAGTTTCGGATGAAATTTATCCCTTTTTGTGGAAATTGGTATTGTAGTTTATAAATCATGTAATTCATTTCAACTTTTCTATAAAATCATCGTTATAAGGCTCCGGATTTTTAGGAAGAAAACATTCAAATTGTGTCTTGACAAATACGTCTACATTGTCTTAGGTATCATAAACAATGTCCATAAGATTAAGAAGGGAAACGAAATATGGGTGGGGGGTTTAATTTTTCAACGAAGAATTTGGTAGATCTTTATTTGAAATTTAGAAAAAGTATTTTTTTTTTCGAGTTTTAGGGGATATTTGTTTTATTTATCTTTGTTACCTTTATTTATTTATCGATATAATTCTCTTTGTTTGATAGAAATATGCGAAATTTTAATAAGTTTCTTTCTGCTCATATCTCTTAGATACAAATTGTATTTGAAATTGTCATAGAAGGATGCTTATTATGGAAATAAAGTTTCGATTTGAATCTTTAAAATGAAAATGTCATTTTTCTTAGAAAACATTAACTAGAGCACTTTTTTGTCAGTCCTTTGTTAACAGCATTCCATTTCTTGTTTTACAAATTAATGCTATTTCCAATCAAGGGCATAGTTACCGCGTATCAATGATACGGGGCCCCAAGCTTTGAGGGCGGGCACCCAAATGTGTAAGTAAAAAATCGCAGGGGTGGCCTTAGAGAGTGCCCTCAAGGATGATACAGGGTCCACTCAGGACCAGCTCAGCCAGTGTTTTCAATACTCATGAAAATGTGACACAAATTTCACAGCCCTCAATTAAATTATTATATTCATTGAATTAATTTTCAAGCTAAGCTTCCTTTTTTATTTCCTACGTGCAACATTTTCAGAACATTTATTGTATATAGTCTGCGTTTGTACTCTCATAATGTTATTTTTAGTGTCGCCAATTATAAGCGGAGATAAAATCGGTGCATTTTTGTGATCGGCTCTTTTCTTTTGAATTTTTACTGCTTTGATCTCCTTTTCTAGTGACATGATTGCGATGCTTAAACTCCCCAGAGGAGCGGTGTGGAGAACAGTAGTGCGCTTTTGAAATCTGATGTTACTATCAATTCTTTCATGAAATTATCTTCATAAGACTCATGATTTACAGAGGAAGTTCTTCAGTGAATTCACAAGCATGTTTATGATTGTTATCTTGGATATCAAAACTAAAGTCCATCGGGCTAAGAAGAGGGAAGGAATTTTAAATTTTTTGAAGAAAAATTTAGTATATCTTCAGTCGAGACTTGAGGAAAAAAATAATTTCCGAAGTTTTATTATTGTAGAGAGAAGTGGTGCAGGGAGACGATATATATATATATGTGTGTATATATGAATATATATATATATATACGTGAATATATGAATATATATATACGTGAATATATGAATATATATATACGTGAATATATGAATATATATATACATGTATATATAAATATATATATATACGTGTATATATGAATATATATATATACGTGTATACAGGGTGTTTCATAAATGATGGGAGTAACTTTAAGGGGTGATAGTACACATCAAGACGAGTAATAGTAAATAGGAAACCAAGTGTCCAAAACGTCTTCCGAAGGAGAAAGGCGCCATCAAAGTTTAGGGTCCTAAATTTCAAATGATGATAAAAAACGGGAAAATGGATCGATTCATTTGCGGTTTTCACTAAAATCATTCTTTAAATTAGTATTTTCTTTTTAAAAAATTTTTAAAGACAAAGTTTAAAAAATGCCGTTAGAGGGCGCTCTAGACTTTGGAGTACCGAACAACTACCTTTTACCAGTATTTTTTTATTTTGTTAAATGTTTACAAAAGCTTAGATTTTAACTTGAATTTTGAGCACAAAATTGGAACCATCGGGAGCGGTTAAGTGGCGCAGATGTAACCGCTTTCGGGGGGGGGGGGGAATTGAAATGCTCGTATGTAATGATCAAAATAAAAAACGATAAAGCAAACTTTAAGAGGCGATAGTACAACATAAAAACAATCAACTTTGATTAGAAAATGCATGATTTGAATTCAAACGCAGTGTTAGAGCATCTTCAAATTTTATCCATGCAAGCGTTATAGCTGCAAGTTTCTGGAAGAAGCACATGAAATTGTGATATGGCGAAGAAGAAGAACGCTTATGCAAATTGTTATTAAGATAAAAGCCACTGACCCGAGTGTGCAAGTGTAAATCACGGTACAAACGTAACGAAAGGTGTTGCCCTTCACTAATCAACAAAAGGCTGATATGCACTTCATCTACGGAACTGTAAATGGGAATAGTGCAGAGGCGCGACGATTGTACGGAAAAAAAATTTCCCAACAGGCGGTTGCCCAATGATAAAACATTTGTGCGCTTGCACAGACAGTTGTGTGAGACAGGATCCTTTTTTGGTGCACGTTCAAATGCAGGCCATGCGAAGTCTAACAGAACGGTAGCTGTGGAAGAAAAAATTCTGGATATGGTGGCTGATCATCCAAATACAAGCACTCGAGCAGTGGCTAGTCAAATTGAAGTATCACCCTCCACGACATGGCGAGTACTAAAGGATGAAAGTATGCATCCTTTTCATGTCCAACGAGTCCAGGAACTGTTTCAAAGGGATTTTCCTCGTCGAATGGATTTTGCTCGTTGGTATCTGCAGAAGAACACCCTAAATCCCGATTTTGGTGCAACTGTGCTTTTTACAGATGAATGTACATTTACACGTGACGGTACATTTAACACCCACAATTCCCACCAATTAGGCAGATGTAAATCCACTTGCGTCTTCTACACATGCATATCAGCGACGATTTTCCATAAATGTTTGGGCAGGAATAATTAGTGACCATCTACTTGGACCTTATCTTCTGCCAGAACGCCTGGATGGAAAAAAATATCTTACCTTTCTGCAACAGGTGCTGCCGGAAATGATGACAGATGTTCCCCCTCGTATCCGGCGAGTAATGTGGTTCCAGCAGGATGGAGCACCAGCTCATTTTGCGTCAGAGGTGCGAAATTATCTAAACGCAACCTTTGCAAATCAATGGATTGGGCGAGGTGGTCCGGTCCCTTGGACAGCGCGATCGCCCGATCTTTTATGCCTGGATTTCTTTTTGTGGGGACACCTGAAGAGTCTTATGTATGAGACTTCTATTGAATCTGCAGAAGAACTCGTCGCCAGACTTTCGGCAGCTGCAGGAGAGGTGCGTGATACTCCTGGCGTGTTTCAGAGGGTTCGTGAATACCTTCTTCGCCGTTGTACCGAATGCATCGCCTCTAATGGTCAGTGTTTCGAACAGCTATTGTAATCATTTCTAATTAAACTTTTTTTATAACGTAAATGTTCTTTGTCTCTTAAAACGAAATCTGTTTCAGCGCCCTCTATCACCTTCGGGTTAAAATTACGAGTATGATTTCTTTGATGAATGTTGCTTGTTTTGGTGTTGTACTATCGCCTCTTAAAGTTTGCTTTATCGTTTTTTATTTTGATCATTGCATACGAGCATTTCAATCCCCCCCCCCTGAACGCGGTTACATTTGCGCCACTTAACCGCTCCCAATGGTTTCAATTTTGCGCTCAAAATTCAAGTTAAAATCTAAGCTTTTGTAAACATTTTACAAAATAAAAAAAATACTGGTAAAAGGTAGTTGTTCGGTACTCTAAAGTCTAGAGCGCCCTCTAACGGCCTTTTTTGGACTTTGTCTTTAAAACTTTTTTTTAAAGAAAATACTAATTTAAAGAATGATTTTAGTGAAAACCGCAAATGAATCGATCCATTTTTCCGTTTTTTATCATCATTTGAAATTTAGGACCCTAAACTTTGATGGCGCCTTTCTCCTTCGGAAGACGTTTGGAACACTTCGTTTCCTATTTACTATCACTCGTCTTGATGTGTACTATTACCCCTTAAAGTTACTCCCATCATTTATGAAACACCCTGTATATGAATATATATACGAAGGCTGTTCAGAAAGTATCGATACTGAATTTATTCTATTTATTCGAGAAAACCCCCAGCGGAGGGACTGTGCGCATCATGCACGCGCATATTTCACCTTGTCTCACAAAATTCGGCAGGTCTGTACAGGGCGCCGTTCAGTCACACTGACTTCTTTCACATGGAGTGTTTGCGTGCGTTCGTCGAAAAAAGAAAATGTGTGAAAACACGGATTAGCGAATCTGTATCAAGTTTTGCTTTAAGCTCCGTAAAATGGGCACCAAAACCTACGAGATGATGAAAACAACATTTGGAGATGAGGCAATGAGTCGTGCTCGGGTTTTCGAGTGGTTCCGGCGATTCAAGGAGGGTCGTCAATCAGTGAACAGTGATCCCCATTCTGGACGCTCATCCACCTCTCGCAATGAGGACAAGATTGCACAAGTGAAGGCTGTGGTGCTGATTTTTCCTCTTTCCCAAGATCAAGAACACCTTAAAAGGACACCGGTTTCAGGACATTGAAACCATAAAACAGAATTCGACACAGCAGCTTCAGGCCATCCCAAAGTCTGAGTTCCAGAAATGTTTCGAGGACTGGAAACATCGTTGGGCCAAGTGTGTTACTGACAATGGAGCATATTTCGAAGGAGATTGACTCAAAACGTGTTTATGTATGTATGTTTTTGCATAATAAATTCAGTCTCGATACTTTTTGAACAGACCTCGTATATAGTTTTATAAAAATGGGAAGAAACCTAAAAAGTCAATGGACTAAAAAAGAACCCAATAAGATTTCTAAAGCTGTTACTGAATTAAGACCAGCAAATTTGGGTTATATAAGAACGGACTTTGCGAAATTCGAACAGCAAGGGGCGTTACGGGGGTTAAGGGGCGTTATAAATAATTGTTTTCATTTTTAAACTACTGGAAGTACATTATTGAAATATGATAAGCAGAATCCTTTCATGGAGTCAAGATCCGCTATATAATGTGTTTTCTGAAAATTGACCCCAGATGGCGTTGATGGGGCTCAAGCGGCGTTCTAGATAATTATTTTCCATTTTTAATTTATTAGACTCACAGTCTTCAAATTTGGTAAGCAGATTCCCTTTCATACAGTATATTTCCTAAAATGGGTTTTGTGAAAACAGTCCCCCCACACAAGTTGCGGTTTCCGGGTTCTCAAGGGGCTCTATAGATAATTATTCCCATTTTTAAACTATTAGACGTACAGTCTTGAAATTTGGTAAAAGATTCCTTTCGCAGAGTAGAGAACCGCTACAAAATGGGTTTTGCGAAAATTAAACCACAAGTTTCATTTCGGGGGATTAAGGGGCGTAATGGATGTAAATATTTCCGTTTTTTAAACTATTATGCCTACCTACTTGAAAATTGGTGGGCATGTTCCTTTCATGGAACAGAGTTCCATTAAAACGAAATTAAACCCCAAAGGAGGGTTGCGAGAGGTCACGGGGAATTATGGGGGGGGGGGAATACCGTTTTTGAATTGTTAGACCCACATACTTGAAATTGGTTAAGCATGTTTCTTTTGTTGAATAGGGATCTACTAAGAATGTATTTTAGGGGATCAACTCCTGGGGCAGCATGGGGTTACTGGGGCGTATTTGACACAAAAAAAATTTCCTTTTTTCGAACGACAAGGACTATAATAGTGGAATTTGGTTTGCATTTTCAATTTGTTAAATTGAAATCCGCTAAGAACAGTTATATTGGAGAACGTTTCTCAACGGAATTACGGAGGAATTGATAATAAAAACTTCGTTTTTACTCTATTAGACTTAGACTTAAAATTTGTCTTGCATGCTTACTTTATGGAGTAGAGTTCCACCAAAAATTGGTTGCGTGGAAATCTACTTGGGTTACGAAAGTACAAACATCCTTCTATACTTCAATTTTTAAAATTTTTAGAAAATACAAATTAGAGAAGTCCTGTCCTTTTTTATATCAAGAGTCGAGAGTTATAGTTATATTTTTCAATATAATCGTATTCTTAATGCTAGGGCTTAGATATATCAATAATTTATATATATATATCTTTATATATATAAATCTCGCGTCACAATGTTTGTCCTCAATGGAATCCTGAACCACTTCACCGATTATAATAAAATTTGCACACCATGTGCAGTTCGATTCAACTTGAGAGATAGGATGGTTTTCATTTCAATTTATCACGCCATAATTTTTTTATAGCCGGAAATGTGAAGAATCCTGAAACAACGTTGCCAGATTCCCGTAAGGGATGCTCATTCGGTTCTCTCGACGTTATTTCTGAATTTCGTCAAGGTCATTCACGTTGCGTTAGCTTTGTGTTTGGAAGATGGGAAAAGTTGAGGTAGTTTTGAGTCTCGCTGCGTAGAAAAAGGGGAATTCCCTCATATAACCCATCACAACCGATGGTTTTTTTTTATTCTTAAAGATTGATTTATTGAAGAACAGTAGAATATAAGAAAAAAAATATCATAAAAATTATAAGGAAATATTTTAAATATATTTTTATCACATAGTATTATTTTCTTTTTGAATTTCATACTGTGAAATGAATCAATATCGTTGCGTTTAAATAAAAATTATTTTTAAAACTTTTAATATCAGTGATTTAAAAAATAAAAAGCCAAAAACTTTTTGAACAAACTTTAATAAAACACTCAAAATACTTAATAATTAATAATTTTTCCCGTGTGTCGAACATTTCAAAAAATCCTCACAAGACCCCCAAGGGGTGTTGCGGGGGCGGGGGGTTTAAGGGGCGTTATAAATTTTTATTTTTAAGTTATTAGACGTACAGTCTTGAAACTTAGTAAGCAGATTCTTCTCATAGGGTAGATATACGCTAAAAATGGGTTTCGTGAAAATTGACCCCAAGTGGCGTTGAGGGGACTTAAGGGGCGTTATAGATAATTATTTCCATTTTTAAACTATTAGACGCACAGTCTTTATAGAGTAGAGATCAGCTATAAGAAGGTTTTGTGAAAACAGATCTCTAAGTGGCGTTGCAGGGTAATAAATGGCGTAAGAGATAAATATTTTCGTTTTTAAACTATTTGACCTACCTGCTTGAAAATTGGTAGGAATGTTTCTTTCATGGATTAAATATCCGCTACAAAACGGGTTTGGAGAAAATTGACCCCCAAGGGGTGTTGCGGGGGGTTAAGGGCAGATATAAATAATTATTTCTTCTTTTAAACTATTAGACTCATAGTCTTGAAATTTGGTTAGCAGATTCCTCTCATAGGATAGAAATACACTGCAAAATTTGTTTTGTGAAAATCGACCCCTAGGTGGTGTTGCGAGGGTTCAAGGGGCGTAATTGATAATTTTTTTGCATTTTTTAATAATTGGACGCACAGTCTTCAAATTTTGCTAAGCAGATTCCTTTCATAGAGTGCAATTCCCCTACAAAATGGGTTTTGTGAAAACAGACCCAGAAGTGGCGTTGCGGGGGCTCAAGTGGCGTTATAGACAATTATCCCCATTTTTAAACTGTTCGACGTACAGTCTTGAAATTTGATAAGCATATTCCTTTCGTAAAGTAGAGAACCGCTACAAAATGGGTTTCGCGAATATGAACTACTAAGTTTAATTTCGGGAGATTAAGAGGCGTAATCGATAAATATTTCCATTTTTAAACTACTTGATCATCCTGCTTGAAAATTGGTAGGTATGTTCCTTTCATGAAATGGAGTTCCTCTAACAAAGAGTAAAATGAAAATTGACCCCCAAAGATGTTTGCGCGGGGTCAAGAGGAGTTACAGAAAAAAATTCCTGTTTTTAATTGTTAGACCCATATACTTGAAATTTGTTAAGCATGTTTCTTTTGTTGAATAGGGATCCACTAAGAATAAATTTTTATCAAATCAAGTTCTGGGGGGTTGCAGGGGGTTACTGGGACGTATTGACAAAAAAATTACTTTTTTCGAGCTACAAGGACTATAATAATGAAATTTGGTTTGCGTTTTTCTTTTGTTGAATTGAAATCCGCTAAGAGCGGTAATTTTGGAAAACGGCTCTCAACGGGATTACGGGGATATTGATAGTAAAACTTTTGCTTTTTTCTGTTAGATTTAGACTTGAAATTTGGCTTGCATGTTCAATTTACGGAGTAGAGATCCACCGAAAATTGGTTTTGTGGGAATCCATTTGGTTTTTGAGTTACGAAAGAGCAAACATCATTCTATGCTTCAATTTTAGAGATTTTTAGAAAATACAAATTAGATGAGTTCTGCCCTTTTTTTTTTATCAACAGGTGACAGTTACAGGTATAAGTATATTTTTCAATTCAGTCGAATTCTTAATGCTAGGACTTAGATATCAATAATTTATACATATATATAAGCAGTAAAAATTTATAAAACATCATGAAATACCCAGCGAAGCGGGCGGGTAACAGCTAGTATATTATATATATCT